>JAEQML010080447.1:0-11589 GCA_016904865.1 Pissodes strobi | reverse complement strand
ATAGACTAGGGACGTAAAAAATATTTATGTATATTGGTGTATATGCAGGATGTCCGAACCTATTTTGGAATATATACTCCTAATTTGTAACAAATAAATATCAGTATATTTTCATCTATTAATGATACTATCCTGAACCAATAGACTAATCGTCTTAACCTGAACCACATTATACAGCAATATAAATTTGAACGACGCATCCTGAACCGTTCCAACGTTGCCACTACCGACGTTTAAAAAGCTACCTGCTCTCAACTTTCTCTTGAAGGGAATAAAAGATCTTTTAAACTAGTAGACTGAATCTCTTGACTGCACGATTAACCCTATTCCGATAAGCCTATTGGAATTGCGGATTTTTCATATTGGAATCAATTTTTTTAATGGCTCTCCAAAATCAAAAACATAAAGAAATATAATAAAACTAAAAAACTAATTTACTAAAAAACTAATTTTATTAGTTTTCTCTATGATCAAAAATTATTAGCCTAGCTGGCCATACGCGGGATACCAGGTACGTATGGTAAAAACGTACTACCTACAGAAAAATATTTGCCAAACAATGTGCCACCCAAAATCGTCTCGTTTTTTTGCAAATATGTTTGAATAGATCTAATTAGCACATTATTGAAATTTCAGCGCGCTACAAAACAATTTAGCCATGTTTTTTTCATTGTTTAAAAACGCGGCGTCTTCCTCTGTGTTATTCTCTTAGAGTATCTCTCTCTAATCTAAGGTTATTCCCACAAATCGTCTGGTGTAATTTAGGTTCAAAAATGGCTAAAATTTAATATTATGTTACTTTGCTTGCGGGCCAGCTACATTTGCGATTTTTGATTTGTTTATCATAAAACTACTACTATGCAAACTTGCTACACGAATCAAACATCTGCCCAAAAATGCAAACGTAATATAACTTAATAATTTTCATATAGCAATCGAAAGTCGAAAATGCATGGTACAAATAAGAAAATGTTCTAGATATTTTATGAGTTATCATCAGAGAGTGTTTTTATTGAAATACAAATATCACCATTTGCTTTGAACCTAGTCTATCTTAGTTTTCTGTAAATTCCAAACTGATTTTAAGATAGATGCATCTTTAAAGCAAAGCATCATAACTATCGCGTTTAGTTATTGACATTTTATATAGAAAATTAACAAAATTATACTTAAATATTTCAAAAATGCATACGGATGCAATTTAAAATAATAAAGTTTGGACCGTTTCCGGTAAAACAAAAATTAATCATCGTTTTTGTTCAAAATCTGCATGTCACTAATTCTACCAATAAAGAAAATAAAAGATTTATTCCTAGGCCGTATTAAAATGGAAGACAATCCAATTTACAATGTCTGACTTGACTTCGCATACATTAATGTTATATTTCATGTAAATGTTTTTATTACAATATCGTACTATACGACATAGATTACAGAAAAATATGTGTTGAGGAAACCCCCCAACACGTGTAGAAACTTTCGTTTTTCACCGTATAGTTTGGTGATAACACCCTGTATGCATGTAGAATGCATGAGCCATAATTAAACACAAAATAGATTTATTTCACCCCGGGTACAACCCAATTTGTACATTTAAATCAGCAAATTTCACGTTCTTTAAAACCCCTTAGTCCAACCCTAGACGGACGATCCCTTAATTCGAACCTGTACAGCGGTGCTGTCAATATAAGAGATTACAATAGAGCCAACTTTCACTAGTAAAGGAAAACGTTTGTAATCGTTTTCAAGTTAATGTATTTTTGTCTCCGTCAGCCTTGTGAACAATCAGTCTGTCAAATAAAGAAAGAAAACCGTTTCTACCCTTTTAATCTCAAACGAATTCGGCAAAGTGCCAATCCCCACTTTTTATTTGATCGTGGCGCCAGTAGCCGCTCGACGAAAGAAATTATTCAATTCAGTGTATTGCAAACACTCCACGTTGCTGGGTCGGTCGTGCTACCGAGCTCTAGCAAGTGCCTCTTCGCGCCAAAAGGTCAAATTCCTTTTTGGGCCAATTTCTCTTGTATGCACGAATATTAGAAAGTATTTCGTGCACCTCAGTTATCTTTGTCCAAGGTTGGACAAAGACCTCCTTTTGTGCTTTTTTAAAGCAATTCTTCGAAGTCAGAAACGATAGCATCCCCGTTCCCGTTGGAAATTGGAATATAAGATGGCGGAAGGCAGACTGACATTCCTGGTCGAATTCCTGTAAAGCAAGGCAGGTAAAGCAGTCGAAGTGAAAAGGTATGCTGTGTGAAAGTTGCTAAGTTGAAGAACGAAGTATTAAAATAAGAAAGTTAAAAACTAATTTTTAAATCAAACAATCAAGACTCTTCAGTAGACATTTCTAATTTTAAGAAACCTTTTGTAATTTTAGTTTTATACTGGAACGAATGATGAGTTTTTAGTCTAAGAATTGTACATATATATTTTCTATTTAACATAGATAACACTGTTTATTTATCTCCATTATATTTAAATGCAATTTACACCTGCATTATTAAATTATATCAATACCGAATACATGTTTCAATTTCTCTCACCACCCTATGTTATACTGTCTATTAAAAGTGGTTAATTAAAATACCACACTCCTCTTTATGGTTTTAAGCAATAATAATAGCATTTGTTTATCCCGACCAATATGTAGACACAAATATGTTTGGGAAAGTGCTTTCGTAAGAAATATTTCGCATGTTTCCAGGTAAAAAAATCAATACTTACCAGTAGGAACCGCAAAGTATCACAAATATTTTTACACCAACCATCATTACTGGTCAAAAACAATGAGAGTAAGTATTAAGCAAAGCAGCTAAGTATTATTAGGCTTAGGTATCTATATAACTAAAATGACGACTAGCGTTTAAAAAAAAACTAGCGCCTAAGATATTTTAAATGAAGACTTACTACAATTTCGAGCTGTAAGACAATAAACTATGACTTTGAGGTTTGGACATTATTTTTGATGAAATCTGAAACCTACTCTCCGACTTTTGGTAACGTGCTTACAAATGCACTTTTTGAAAACCACGAATCATATATCATAATGTTGTTTAATATTATAGTTTAAGTATTAATGCCACATTAAAATTTTCTGAAAAGCCATATCTTAAATATGAACCAATAGAAATTTCAACTTAGTTGTTTCTTGGTGGCCTTTGTATATTATAGTATTAAAAGCGACTTATGTACCGGGTGTTTCACTATAAACTTTCTCAATTGATGTTTTAGAAAAAAACGTCAAATACAAAAATTAAATGATGTGAAGTTTTTTGTGGCATATACAGAATGTTCCACAAATTCAAGATTTAACAAAGTTTTATTTCTTTAAATGAATCACCCTATATATTATTGCATATTTGGATTTTGCGGAGAATTTTAGACATATTTCATAAACAATATCCTATACCTATCTGTTACTGCAACATTGACAGTTGAAAATCGACCATTTACCAAGTTTGACAGCCTGTGAAATCTAAACGGCTAAAGATAGAACAAAATGGTTTGCACTTTCCCATCTTGGTTTTTCATAAGCTATCGTTAGACACTAATTTTAGATTTAACCAGAGGTTAAATTTGACCGGAATTTCTTAACCTCTGGTTAAATCAAAAATTAGTGTCAAACGAAAGCTTATGAAAAACCAAGACAGGAAAGTGCAAACCATTTTCCTCTATATTTAGCCGTTTAGACTTTACAGGCTGTCAAACTTGGTAAATGGTCGATTTTCAACTGTCAATATTTGAAAAACAGTAACAGATTGGTATAGGACATTATTTATGAAATATGTCTAGAATTCTCCACAAAATCCAAATATGCAATAATATATAGGGTGTTTCGTTTAAAAAAAAATAAAGCTTTGTTTAATCCCGCCTTTGTGAAACACCCTGTATACAACAGTGCTTTGGATTTGACGTTTTATTCTAAAATGTCAATTGAGAAAGTTAAAGGGGGGTTCCATTTATAGTGAAACACCCGGTACATAGTTAGCTCTCATTATTTTGCTCATGGAATTTACGAAATAAAATTTAGTATGTATTGAGAATTCAAATCGGTATGAATATAAAAGATTTAAGCAGATGGTAGCCCACAGTGTTATAAAATAATAATAAAAAACCAAGAAGGGACGAAAATCTTTTTCTCTGATAAGGCGCAAATATATAGCATTATAAAATCAGGACATTTAAACTTTAAAAACTAGAGACCTTTAAAAATGGCCACCAGATGTTATTTCCAAGATTTATCTGGTTTATGAAGGGTCGCACATTTTTTGGGTCTAATTAAAAAACGGCTCTACATATTTCAACAGTGTGTTTCGTGTCTGGAGGCTGTTGCTTTGAATTGTGACTAAATAGTGTGATGTGATGTGATTCAAAATTATTTAGATAAGCCGTTTTCGAATGATTTCGTGTCAAATATAAATATTGGGATGAAATAAAGCGACTTAGTAACCATAGACAACACTTAAGTGACAACAAAGAATGATACCGACGATTTAATAAATTTGATTTTGACATCTATGTATTGTTTGTTGTCAGTTAGGTGTCCATAGTTACTTAGCCGCTCCATTTAACTCACGGCAATCTTTATATTCGACACGAAATGTTTCGAAAACAGCTTATCTGAATATCAAGTATGCTTATATTTTTGAAATCAGGAACAAAATGACTTTTTTCTTCAAACGTCAGTAAATCCGGCATTACTCGACTGTGTAGGCGGCCGTAAAGTTTCGTTTTTCCTTCGCCGGAGCTTTACTTTTCACTTTTCCGCCGGCGGAGGTAAAAGTGTTGTCAGCTCAAGATTTATTAAACTACAATTTGTATTTATCACTCAATTTGTAACTGCATTTCTAAAAATCACTAATTTAGGAACAAATTAGTTATTATTTAATCGAACTTACTCAATAACTGCTTATCAATACGGAATTAAAACGCAATCGGAGACGCAATCTTAAAAAAATAATTATTGTTGACAGTGTCCATCACTGACAGCTTTATGTTACATTACTATGGCAACAACCTGTGCCTATTCACCGACACCGGTCTAAGTCGCCTTGCGAACCCACTTATCTTTAATAATAATTAGATATTATTACTATTAAAAAGAGATGTTTTTGCATTAACTTGTCGACATTTGAAGAAAGAACAGCATATTTTATTTGGAGGAAAAGTTACTTTTCATGGCTTGCCCTCTATTACCAGCCTCACTCCGTTCGGCTGTTAAACACGAGCGCGCCATGAAAAGTATCACTTTTTCTCCATATAAAATAATATACTATTTTATCCGATCGGACGAAAAACTATACCATTCCGATGTGTTTTCTCACAGTAAAAGTTATGATTCCAGTATATTGTGTTCGTTGCTTGGCAACATGCAATAACTGTACGTACAGCATTTCCGTCCTAGACCGGGAATATAACATTTCTGTCATATTTAAACACCTAGTTTGTCAGATCTGACATTTACTAAATGCAAGATTTAGCTGTGGTTTACCTAGTTACGTAATAAACTTCAAGCTCGCTCGATTCAAAACTTGATATTATATTGAGTTTAAATTTAAAACACCGTTTTTATTTAGAGGAATATTTAGCTCTATTTTTATAAATAAGTACGTATTCTAATTAATTCCGATCGGGTAAAAAATAGTATGTGCAACTCGTAGGAAAAGCACATTCCTTACTTGCCTCGGCTGCGCCTCCTCCAGCAATTACCACAATCGACCAGGAATGTTTTGCTTTTCTTCCTAGTTACACAATATACTATTCTTTCAAGCAATCTTATATAGAGTATTTTATTTAAAAAAGTAAGATTAGGTTATTTCTTCGATTATGAGGTGTTTTTTTTATTTGGTCGAACGCAAATTCTTATAGCTTATAAAAAGTTGTACAACTTTCATTTATATTTCCCCAAAATTAAACGCACCAGAAGCCGCACTAATTATAAGTAGGTACTCTGTACATAATATATGTCCCTAAACAGGTAATTTAAAAACCGCATTTCCAATCAATTACCCGGTTTACCATTATCGGTGCCGAAAATTTATTGGAAAGTGTTTTGTTTTTTTTTTATAGAAAAATTTAGCATGCGTCAAATTTTTTATTTCTTTTTTTTTGTCAAAATTTCTGACTTGGTAATTTCATCCCATTTGTATGCTTATTTAGACGAGGTTTAACCAATTTTGATCGCTGCAAGTATTTAATAATTTGACATATGCAAAATGTTTCTATATGAAGAAAAAACACAATTTTAATATCGAAATAATCAATTTCCCGAAAATGCTCAACCCCTTTTTTATAAGCTTCCAATAATTCCCAAAACCAAGTTCATTTGATTTAAATAAGGTCACTCCTATGGATACCACCTCTGATAACTTCATTAAACAAGTCAAAAGAGAGACGATCAGCGTTAGTGCCCAATTACTTTTTTTTTCTAAAATAAATACACATTTTACAAATATTTTGCCTTCTAAGAAGCAAACGCGTACGTACTTTATTTAATTTTTACTGCATTATTTTTTAATTTGTCAAAATTGTAAAAATAATTTAAACAAAATTTTAAAATTATGTGTATAAATTATCAGAAAACACCAAATTGCTAAATTGTATCTATCTGTATTTCATTATTGCTTCAAAAGGTACGTACGCCAAAATATTCAAAAAAATAAGACCATCAGCATCGCCTATTTTCATTCTTAACAGTATTGCCAAACCTACTGGTTCAGGAGCAAGCTAGTTTGTATTTGGAGCTAATTTTGTTTGAAGCAAGCTTGCTTGAAGAGAGATTAAGCAGCTAACCAAGTAGCTACCAGTCAATACCGTTGGTTGTGTTTCATTGGTACCGACTGTAGCCATAGAGGTATGGGCATTACCTCGAATGCCACTGAGAGTTTATGGGTACCAAGGTGCTTAGCAGTAGTCCACGTGCAGAAGTGTATCGTAGGTGATATCGGCGAAAACCAGTTAAGGTAAGTTTAGGTTATAATTGTGAACTTTCTACCTAATGTTGTTGGCGTGTTATTAGTATTTTCCAGCGTGTATTAGACTGCGTGTTTTTATTTCTTTCTGCGAGGTATCGATATAATTATTTTTGGAACTGTTTAGGTGTAAGCGAAGCTTACCAATGCGTATCTAAATTACTGCGATATTTACTAACGTGTTTCAATTAATGCTCATAGTTTTTTATGCTATATTTCGTTATTCTTACAATTTGATTTATATTGTGGTAAATGATAAACATTGACGTTCTGACTGACTAAATGTCAGATTATAGTAATTTTACATAACGGTATCTCACAAACTGAATCCTAAGGTTTATTTATATACAACTGCGAGTCGTCTACCATGGTAAACGCGCACAAAGTTTTAGTAGCTACAATTAGACGGATAACTCTTAATTACTGGTATGATGAGACGATAGATGCCTTAACTGTATTGTGATTATTGATTAATTTGTTGAACTTGGTTTTGATCTTTCGTAATCATTTGGTATTATATTGTCACTTCCGTTACAGCTAAACGTGACAAATAATTGTTCGATCATTCTTTATCTATTTCACTTTTATTATAATTCAATTTAATTCAAATTTCTGTCCGTATGTATACGCCACTGATCTAGTTCTATATAGCATATAGGTTATTACTTGATTCCAATTGAGCTCTTTTACCTGTTTTTTTATATTTGTATCATATGTTCATTGGAAGAGATATGACAACACGCTAATGTCAACCTAACGAACGCCAATAAACTTAAACCTGCACGAACGTTACCGTCTTTTATTTGCTCTGAAATACCCGACCAAACAAGTGTAGTTAATAGTCGTTTGGATTTGAATCGCCCTTGTGTAGCTGATAGTCGTTGATTTTGGATCGTCCTTATGGAGTCTGCGGATTTGGTTATTTCAAACTGGTGGCGCCCTGGTCAAGAGTAAATAATTGACCCACTCTCACGCCGACGGGCAAGTCGGAGCACACATGTTGCGCTGGCCGCATCCTTAAGGGTAGGTACCATCTTATTCATTATATCTTGCTAACATATTTAAAAGGATTTTACGTGCAACAATGTCACTGAAACATCCTCGTTCAAATAGCACAACACCGCCGCAGGCAAGCGAACTACGGCACGAAGTGCTCTCCTTTTTATACGTCCTTGCCTTTGTTAAGGTTGTGGCGGTACATATGAACTTTTCGAAAATACAAATGAGTACTAACAGGCTCGCAGAAATCGGAAACCTAATTTTGGAAGCTCACGACACAATCCCCATAGGGTGAATGGTTAATTATCAACACGTGTAAATATTCAGATGAGATTAGTTGTACCTATAATATATACACCAACAGTTAATAAACTATGTCCTATAGCCATCCAAAACTACACCAGTATTAGTACCATTATTTATTGCTTACTACTGACAGTTACCAGAACACCTTACTGGAATGCTTGAAAGTAAAAAAAAAACATCTGCCTATGTATTCAAGAATTACTGAAGCACGAAGAGTCTTGTGTCAATACTCTCATAACAAGTGGACAACGAGATTGAGAGTCCAATATGAAGAACCGACTCTTCGACAGCTTCCTAAATGATCAAATATTGGTTATTTTCAAGACAAATCTTTCAATTATTGCCAAATGTGATAATACAAACAGAAAGAACATAATTGCCAAGCTAGCGTTGATCGCACTCGAAAAGTGTTTGGTTACAATTTTGAACTAAAAACGCACAAAATAATTTCTGATTTACCAGAAAATACCACCAGACGCTGGAAAAGGCAACAACGACATCAGTGAAACGTCCTCTCTCGAGTAGCAAAATACCACCGCAGGCAAGCCAGCTGATGATGAAACTGAGACACGAAAGGATCTTCTTTAAAGATACCCGTTCCTCACTTAAGGTTGCGGTGGTACCTACAGGCTTTACCGAGTACTGAAAGGCTTACAGAAGTCCAGGACGCAATTTCGAAAGCTTACAATACGAACCCTAAGTGCAATTCGTAAAAAGCACGCACGGGCTAAGCTGATTGTGATATGCGGTAATCGTATCAGCGCAGAAGTGATACCAACGATAAAATCCTGGGATGGGGGTGATCCTGATAGTGTTGGAGGGTGAGAGTTAAAGACATATAGAGTTTCAGTAGCTATTCAAAGAGGCGCATATTACGGAATATAGGAAGCGTGTCATAAATATAATTACCCCACCCCTAAGCTAGAATATTTAGCGTGTTCTCTATATAAAGATAAAAATATATGTTCCTCACATAACCAAAGATTTGTTTTAGGGTAGGGTAGTATTGTAAGTTTCATTCATACAGATACCAATTTAAGCTAACGTAATAATATATTTTATTTAATGTTTTAATATTTGCTGAAATTGAACTTAACCATGAATCTCAAACATAAATTATTATTTTTTTTAAGTAAAAAGTATTTTGAATAATCTTATTGATAATTTAAAACATTTAAACCTTAGTATAAAAAAACTGGGCAACAACCAGCGCCGGTAGACTTTAGTCTCCAGGTTCTAGGTCCTCCAATTGAAACAAAATAACAACAGTAATTGAGGCCAATACTTTTATTTTAGAAAAAAAAATAAAGTAAACTCCTCTAGCCTTAGAAATGAATTTCCTGGGTTGAGAGAACCCAGCTACCCCGTAGTAAAATTCGTAATGTCACCGATTAATGTTTAACTAGACACACCCTCTTGTCAACACGACAGTCTAAATTGGAATTTTAAGATGTGACATAAAAGAAATTGTAATTTAGAATGTTATCACCCCGTATTCGCTCTGCCCGAACCCTGCAACCTAGACGGCGATAACTTAACCGAATGTTACCACATAAACAATTCTATGTTAATTTAACTCGGATAGAATAGCCTTCCCCTAAGTCCAAGTTGCAAGTTCCTAACAGAAACAAATCCTCATAATGCTATGTTACGTTTTTGAAATTAATGCTAAAAAAATAAAATAGATAAATTTACTCGGTTATAAAATGCACTAGAAATTATTCACAAATCTAGTACCCGAGAGAGTAAACTAATGGAACTATGCCGGCGTAGCTATACTTCACAAAGGTTCTATATAAAATCTAGTGTTTTAGATATTCGATATCAAATACTATGATAAGTTTTACGTCCTTCTGTCCCCGGACTTGTCACTGTCAATTAACCAGCTAAAAATTTGTCCGTAAACTGACAGAATCCGACATTCTCTGCTGTCATCCAAAAACTAAAGAGTAGCCTAATTTGTAAGGTTCCAAAAAAAGTCCTTAACAACCCTACGGGGAATCCGAAACTAGAACCCTAAAACGGAAATTAATCCATCAAAACAACTTAACATGAAAATAATGGGAATGCCGAACTCGGCCCCCAGAAACTAATTGAAATTTTACAATCACAAATAACTTAGAACAACTTACACATAACTGGCGCTCCACCTTCCTGGATAGCTTAAAGAAAATATGGGATAATCGCCATTATGGCTCTTGGCGGAATTTATACCTTCTACTGTAACAATCTCCCTCTCCCGAAAGTTTGAATCGGCTTTCAACCTATTTCATCTCTAAATGGAAATGCTTTCCGTGAGCTACCTTCTCAATCCAGGGAATCTTCTTTGGCTATTGAAGAAAACAGTTGACTACCTAAATCAACAACAACCAATTCTCCTGTTTTTTTCCCATCCTTCTAGATTAATAAACAGAAAATTCTGTAAGCACCTCAAAACCGTTCGACTGTCGTTCAACTAAATACCTTAAATGACAATTTAAATACTGATGTCAAGAAACAAGTCAGGTTCGGCCTTATCGAAAAAAAATAATAGAGATGGTTTTCCAAACGATATACCTTTCTAGAATGACTTCTATAAATAAAAAGAATTTCCATCCGAAACACGCTCGTGACATTTACACGACCCATTTACCGCAGTTTTATAAAAAAATATTTGTTTACATTTTATTTAAAATTTATATTGCGTGCAGAAATGCAAATAATAATTATTAGTAAAGAGCGGATATTGCATTTTCGTCTGTTTTGTACAAAACATGCATTTTTTCCAATAATAGAGCATTTATTGCATTTTATAGCCAAATAAAGACCCTGTCCGTCCCTTTTCGATTGCTTGTTTATTGCACGGCACGTGTTTATTAGTTTATTTTATTACATTACAATGGGGGCGACTGAGGTACTTTACTACTTCATAGAATTACCCAGGATAAACCCACACTATAGGGTATTCCCAGTAAAAGCAATTAATATTGCAAACAGAATCCGATAGTTCAGAGAGGTGGCAATTTTTAATATCTTTGATATCGTCTACTTGAAACGTTCTTGTGTGCCTCGTTTTGTAAAGTGAATTGTGTCTGTGTCTGTCTGTCCAGTGTTTGTTAAAATGCCGAAAACTAACATCCATATGCCGTGGATAAAGAGCTATCGGAAGTTCACTTGGGGTGGCACCAATTTGTTTTGTACAGCTTGTTCGAAAAATGTGAGTATTTTTTTTTATGGCAATGGCACACACACTAAAGGGAGATCCTATGGCGCTCGACGAGCGGTGTGTGTGCGAAGATGTTGATTGACACGGTTCTTGAATATTTGTAGGTTG
>JAEQML010080444.1:0-11590 GCA_016904865.1 Pissodes strobi | reverse complement strand
CCTCAATGCTGATGACCTCTCTCCACCCGACACAACCGACTGAGTACGACCATCCAAGTAGCATGCAAGCCAGGCCAAGGCAGTACCGCGGAACCCATAGCACTCAAGCTTTGCCAGCAGTATTCTATGATCAACGCAGTCGAAGGCCTTTGTCAGATCACAGAACACTGCCGCCATAGTCTTATGCCCATTAATACCCATGTATACATCTTCCAGGAGGTTTTGAACAGCATCATGAGTCCCCCTAGACTGCTGGAAGCCAAATTGGCATGGTGTGATGGCGTCAACGGTCTGAAGATAGTTCCACATTCGAGTCTTAACAAGCCGTTCAACAATTTTTGAAAGTGTAGACAATAAAGAGATTGGACGATAGTTGGAAGGTTCTTTAGGGTCACCACCCTTATACAATGGTATTACCATAGCTGACTTTAGGCAAGACGGAAATATGCCCCTATGCCAGCCGTCATGGATGGCAAATATCAAAGTCTCCAAAGCACAATCTGGTAGCCTTAGTAGCACCTTTGCAGAGATACCATCTTCCCCATGAGATTTCTTGTTCTTTAACGCAAGTATGGTTGCCTTTACTTCATGAAGATCTGTTGGCAGAAAAAGAAATGAACCAGGAACAGAAACATTTCTCAAAATTTCCAGAGGGTCGGCACTTGTAGCAATTTTCTGGATCAAGGTACTTGCAACGTTACAAAAAAAATTATTTAGCGATCCATTTTTCTCCAAACTGTTCAGTTAAGTAGGCTCTGGCGCCTCTATGAAAATGAACAGACGCGCCGTCATGTTGAAACCACATATTCTTCCTAATGGCCATCGGCACATTTTCCAAAAGCTCAGGAAGGACTTCAAGTAGAAACTGTCTGTAAATTGCTTCATTAAGTTTATTGGGCAGAATATATGGACCAACTAATACGTCTCCAATGATACCCGCCCACACATTGAACGAACATTTTGATTGAAACCCACACTCATGAATTTCAAGTGGATTTTCATCATTCCATACGTAAGAATTGCGTGCATTAAAAATGTCTTCCCTCGTAAATTTCGACTCGGCTGTGTATAAAACATACTTGGGAAAATTTTCATCTTCACGACACATTTTGAAAAATCCACTCTCACCAGATAGTCTCTGGGTTCTAATGCCTGTACTCGGGTGCATTTATAAGGATGTAGCAGTTGTTCCTGCAAAACTTCTTATACCGTAGAACTACCAATGTTCAATGCCCGGCGTATTGTCCTAGTACTTAAAGAAGTTTTCTCAAAAATATTATTTAATATTGCCTCTTCAAGTCGAACAGTTCTGGTTGTTCTTGGCCTCCCGGCATTATTCCTTTTAATGAGTAAGTTACCCATTTCACGAAGCCTCCTTTCTTTTAACCGTTCTCCGATTTGGGAACTATTGTTCGCGAGGCTAATACCATGTCAGTCGAAAGAATAATTCATTATTATTTAATGACAGAAAAATTAATGTAAAATCTTGTTAGAGATTCAACTAAAAATTTCACTTATGACAGGTAATATTACATACAAGTATTGTCCGTGTCAACTTAACAGCAAATACGCCATAAATACGCTTGTTAGAAAATATACATGGTAGGTAATAATTAATAAAAACCAACAAACTTTTACTGGAGGACAAATAGCTCGAAACCTGGAGCTTTTAGCATAGTTAAACCTTATGTCTTTTTTGAAGAACAATAAATAAGGAATTGAAAACATAGAAAAGGATCGTCATTAACCCAGTGGCGTAACAATTACAGGGAGTTAAAATAACGCGTCCTCCTGTAGCACGCTACTGGATAAAGAGTCAAAAGCGTGTTAGTGGTAAAAATTTATGGCCTTTAAAGATGAGGTCACTTACTAATTTTGAAACAAATATTTTCCTCAGTTTGCGAATTTTTTGCAAAAAAATCGTATTTGTTTTTGGACTTTTAGGCACCTAATGGGTATATGTTCCTATATCATTTTACATCACTTTGCAAGGGCTATCATCTGTCAAGCGTTGTCAATCGAATGTCCGGACACCCTGTATATGGCTCGCTACTTTAGATTAATGTTGATTCGATCTTTGTAACTGTTCTCTTAACCAAGTCAATATTTGAATAACGTAGGCATACTCTGGACCTAGCTACTAGTAATGCCTGATAAGTGTGACAACAATCGGTGAACCCTCTTTAGCCTATAAACCTATATATTATCACAACGTAAAAAATTATGGAAGTTATAGATTTTATATTTATAGTAAGACTTCCTTAATATTTCTGAGGATTACGCAGTACATAATACTGGGTATACACAGCTGCTTTTTAGGTCTCAAACTTATCATTTTCGGTGATCAGGAAATTACAGAACAAACAAAGGGTTGCACATTACTTATTGTAATCGAACCATTCCGATACTCTTATCGCGTAAAAAACAGGAACTATAAGAAAGGGGGAGATAAAATTCATCCATCAAAAATTAAATATACATTTAATTTACCGGTATTTATCCATTTTTAGGTTTTGTACTATTTTTTTTACTGTTGACTCAACGGTTTACCGGTATATCTGGTCATCGTTGATTTTATAATTAACATGTTCATATTGTTTCAATTACCAATGTTGGATACACTATTAGTGACGAAGAGACAATTAGCGCCTCTCCTAACAATTTATTGGTTGAGTCAGATTTTAAAAATTGATAAAATTGACACAAAACAGACCGGGAACGTCTCTGCGATGGCGTATGGTAATAGGCGATCGTTAGAATTAAATTTAAATTACACACGGGAGTGTGTAAAGATTGCCGGAGGAGAACCTCCTTTTAGTAAGGCACCTGAAAAATAATCAAAAATCATAAATTAAATTAATATACAGGATACAATTTTTGTGAATTGATACATGGACTATTTTCTTTCTGATTTTATACGTTTGATTATCCAAGCTAAAGTTAATTATTGTTCAAATATTTTCTGTAGGTTTATTGTAAATATATATAGACTAATTTTTTCCATTAATAGCAAAACATACTATGGTGCGTTTCATTTGATGTGCTCAGCGTTTTGCTTCAAGATTTGGGTCATCTATAGTCTGTGTCAGGACGGAATGTGATGTTTGTAAATCGCTGGGAACCAAGGATAATACTTTTCTCTGTGATGGATGTAAGACAAAATGCTGTAAAAACTGTTCTAAATTAACAGCCTCTGAAATAAAGGTTAAGCAACTGAGAGAGAGTGAGAGAGTAATGAAATTCTTATGTAAACAATGCAGAGTTTGAAACGCACGAAATGCTACCAGGTACTATTGAAGATAAAAGTAATCTAATCAAGGGGAAAGATGAAAGTATTGACATTTTGAAACAGAAAATTAAATAACTGGAAAAGGTACAGACTCAGCATGATCTCAGATCTTTCAGCGAAGTAACTCGGATCACAAGCTTTTCGACTCCAGCCCCTAAGACATCCTTCCCCACAAAAAATATACCAAGCCTTGTTATTAAGCCAAAGACCCACAACCTGTGGAAAAAAGTAAATCGGATGTACAAAAAATTAATCTTGATGAACTTCAAATCGGTGTGAAAACCACACGCATTACAAAGGGCGGAAGTTTAATAATCAAATGTGGGAGCAGGGAAGAGGTGGACATATTAGAACAGAAAATGAGAAATTACAAAACTATGATGTTGAACTAACAAAAATGAAAAACCTCCGCATCAAAACTACAGGATTTGAAGGAAAGGTAGACAGAGAGAACTTGGGCCGACACATTAGAGAACAAAACAAGTTTATTGATGAAAATGATATGCTTCAAATAACATACCTTAAAGAAATAAGAAGTAAGCAGACATATACGTTGTTTGGTGAATGCTCACCAAACCTTTTTCGTAAACTGATGACATATAAAAAGGTGTACATTGGCTGGGAGAGATGTACAGTGTATGAATACATCCCTATCCAGAGATGTTTCCAATGTCAGGAGCACTTCCACAAGATCAATAATTCTCCAGATAAGATTGTATGTGAATATTGTTCTGAGGAGCACCCCTCAAAAGACTGCCCTGAAATAAGGAAAAAGTGCAATAACTGTGTCAGAGCAAATGCCAAATACAAACTTAACCATGATATTCAGCACGAAGCCAGTGATCCAAAATGCCCATCATTCCAGTATTTAATGACAATTCAAAGAAGCAAAATAGAGTATGGTTCAGACTGATGAAGAAACAATCTTTGATGACCTCGAGAACGTTGTCGAAGAAGAAGAGGGTCAACTGACAGGATTGGATGTACTGGAAAATAAGGTTAATCTTAATAATAAAAATTTTAATATCCTACAGTTAAACATTCGAAGTGCAAATGAAAATTTTGATGTTTCTGCTGCTTTTCGAGCAGGGTAGTCTGTCATATTGTGATATATTTGTTCTGACTGACTGTTTTCATTTAGCTTCCATGGATGTATTTAGTATTAAGGGGTAGTAAACTTACTACAATGAGGGTGATTTTAATAGAGATGATGGTATTCTTATCTCTTATATAAGACTGGAAAAAACAAAATTGATAACAACCAGACTAACTTTCAAACTTTTTGATCACACATACGGAATAACTGCCTTATATAAATCTCCAAATGCAAATACCAACTTTCTCATAGAAGACTTACACACATTTTTCGTAGACAATTCACAAAAAAATATAGAAATATTCACTGGAGATATCAATATAAACATAAAGGCCTTAAACGACGTCAAAGTTAATGAGTATCTTTGCCTCATGGCAAATTTCGGTTTCCTTCCCTACATTAAAAAAAACACCCGATATGATTCTGACTCCTGCATAGATCACCTCTTTTTAAAGACAAAAAATGATAGCTATGAATTTAGGTCATTCATTCTACACCCATTTGTTACTGACCACTATCCAATTATGCTGAATGTCACATCAAAACAAAGACATAATGTAAGATTCACTAATCAAAAGACTACAACAACAAGAAAACCCAAGATCGATTATGAATTATTGAGGCAGAATTTAAAATCCTATAATTGGACAGATGTTCTACACACAAAGAACCCTGAAGATGCCACTAACATTTTTATGAATAAACTTTCTCAAAGCATACTACTCTCAAAAATTGCTCCCATAAATAAAATAAATAGGCCCAAAAAATCAAAGGAATGGATAGCAAATGGGCTCATTAACTCAATCAATTACAGGGATAAAATGAAAAAGACTCTGCAAAAAATGATGATCCGGGCCTGAACAATTATTATAAGAACTATAAAAATCATCTTGCTAAGCTAATAAAAAAAGTTAAATATGATTATTATAAAAATCAAATAAAGGAAAACCATAATAACATTAAAAGAATATATCAAATAGTAAATAAAGTAACTGGTAGTAAAAATAGGAATGAATCTAAAATTACAATTCTCAATGAGGATGATGAGGAATTTGAGTCTGATTTTGAAATGTCAAACTATTGTAACAAATACTTCACAAATGTTGGTATAGAGCTTGGGGAGAAAATTAAAATCCCTCCACAACCTTTAAAACTAAACCTGAACACTGCGTGAAAGGCCTCAATGTATTTAAGACCAATAACAGACAATGAAATTATAAAATATATCTCGTCTCTCAAATCGAATTGTGCTCCTGGTAAAGATGGAATATCCAGTAAATTAATAAAATTAATTCATTTAGAAATTTTGGTCCCACTAAAGCATATCATAAACTTAATATTTGAAACGGGCATTGTACCATCTCATTTTAAGGTCTCCATTATTACTCCTATACGTAAGGCCAATTCTTTGAAAAAAATACAAAATTACCGCCCAATTAGTCTCATTAATAAACCTTGGTGAAATATTCGAAAAAGCGCTAAAGGAGAGACTGACTGGTTTCTTTAGGGTCAATAATGTCTTGTCTTCCAAACAGTTTGGCTTTGCCGAGGGAATTAGTACAGCCGAAGCAATACAATGTCTAACAACAGAAATCACGAAAAACCTTAATATGAGTCACAAAACAATAGCCATATTTCTTGATCTCGCCAGGGCATTTGACACGGTGCCTCATAAACAGTTACTTAGTGTCATGGAACACTATGGGGTTAGGGGCACTGTGTTGAATGTTTTTAGGAATTATCTATCCCCTCGATACCAACACACAAAAATTAACAACACAATCAGCTCCAGATCTAATAAAAACTGGTATACCCCAGGGGACCATATTAGGACCAATTTTATTTATTACTTATCTAAACTCTCTTCTGAGTCTTGAGTCTCCTCATATGCTGATGATACAGTTTTAATTTTTCATGGCAGTACATGGGATGAAACAAGACAAAAAGCAATAAAAGGAATCAGTCTCATTAAACATTGATTGGAGAGTTTCAAATTATCACTTAATTTACAAAAGACTAATTATGTGGCCTTTTCCCCAATAAATTTTAACAGACCGAACTTTGACAGAATTTGCCTTAATGAATCTGAAACAATCAAAGCATGTGAAAAAATTAAATATCTAGGACTGATAATTGACCAGCATCTAAAATGGACACACCACGTTGAATATATCGTTGCAAAAATAAGAAAGTTGGTGTATAAATTTTATATTCTTAGAGAAATTCTGAATAACAAACTGTCAACTTTGCTCTACAAAGCATTGGTGGAGTCTTTGCTCCGTTATGGCATAACATCCTGGGAGGGTACATATAAGACAAATCTAAAACCACTATAAACTGTTCAGAACTCTATTCTTAAAGTAATTACAAAAAAGACTAAATTATATCCCTCAAAAGACCTATATAATGAAAGAATAATGAATGTTCAACAACTCTACATTTTGTCAGCATGCATTTATATGTACAAGGAGGAAAAGTCGGAAATCTTAATCACCCATCAACATAATACCCGAAACAAGGCCAATGTTAATGTGAATGTACCGGTGAGTCATAAAACTTTAAACTTTAAGTCACTGTTGTACCTCACATCAAAATTTTATAATCTGTTGCCTACAAATTTAAAAGAAACAGGGAGCATAAATCGGTTTAAAGAAATATGTAAAGACTTTATACTTAGGAACTATCATTTGTTTGAATATATTTTGTATTGATTCTGTATTTTGTATTGATATTATGGTATGCGAAACTCATGTAGTGGTAACTATTTTTTCTAAGGGAAAGAATGGTGGACACAAGCATGATAAATGATAATTGTGGCGGATGAGAGTGTGAACATATGAATGTCTAAATATAGAAGTGTAGTAATTCTTAGCACATACAGATATTAAGTTATCTAGGTGCTGTAGCACACAATTAATAATAATTCTTATTCTAACGCATTACCTGGAAATAAGGATAAAATTACAAAGATTGGAATGTCACAAGTATGGAGTTAGTGTAGAATAGGTGGAGTAAGTTGAAGCCTATATGGGTATTTTCTCATTGGTTGGTTTGTATTCTGTTGTTGAATTATTGTTTACTTTATACTGTACTGTACTATGTGAATAATTGAGCGCCGTTGCTGTTATATTATATTCTTGTTATTATTATTAATTTGGTAAATAAATAAATAAATTAATTTGTGACTAATATATCATAACTTGGTTTTCTTTTCACCGCATCTAAAATTGGAATAAGTAATTTAAACTTTTCTTTATTTCTCTTCATTGCCACGATTATAGAAACACTTAGAATGATTTAAGTATTGGTGTTTATGTGGCTGTTATTTTATATATTTCGGATTTTTTCTTGTACAAGATTTTAGTCACAGAAATATTGTAAATTATTTGGTTTTATTTTACCTTTATGTCAAAACACACGAGCTCTTAGGGATTATTTTATTTTTATTATAATCCGCTACCAACAACTACCAAATTTACTATGAGCTATGTCAATGTCCTTAGAATTAAAAACCTAACCTCACCAATTCCATCTCATCAAGCCTACAGAACTCATAACGTAAAAACACCCGTTTATTATTTTATAAGGCTTAAGACTTAAACGATTGGACTAATATGAGAGTAGCGAATATGGCTCCTTTGTTAAACGGAATTATAATAATTTTTCGATGTTTCAAATCTTAATATATTTAGAGAGTGAGTGAAAAACGAGTGGCATACCAAACTTCTTTATAACGGAGCAACCTATATATTACCTACATACTTAAAACAGCTTAACAGTATGAATGGTTGCATAAACAGAACTCCTACCGTAAAAACACCCGTTTAATATTTTATAAAGCTTAAGACTTAAACGATTGGACTAATATGAGAGTATGTGAATATGGCTCTTTTGCTAGACGGAATTATGATGATTTTTCTCTGTTTCAGATCTTAATGTATTTAGAGAGTCAGTGAAAAACGAGTGGCATACCAAACTTTTTTTTATAAGGAAGGAAATTATATATTATTACCTATTTTTTAAAATATACCTATAAGTCTAAAATGTTTGATATTACACACTTTGGGTCTATAATAACTGCGTTCGACTATCTAGAACGAAAACAGTAAAAAAAATAAAAAATTTCAATTTTTTTTTATCGAAAAGATGAACGTATAAAATTTAAAATAACCCATATCACTCGTTTTGTTCAAAATTATTTTTCTGAAGATTATTTTTATTACATCAGTTCTGCAAGTTCTTAAAGCGAGTTTTGTATTTTCAACAGGCGCTCAAAGTTGAGCGAAAAATTGTAAAAAACCTTACTAATTTAAAAAAAAAATCATATTTGGAAAGTTAACCGTTTCTGTAGAAAACGAGGATCATTTTCGAATTCAGCGGGTTCGAAAGTATATAAGTGTCAGATCAGAAAATGTTATTTTTCCAGAAATTCTAAAAAATCGGTTTGTCGATATACTAATATTTTTCTTTTCTTCAAAAATCGATTATCTTTTAAATTTGGCGAAAAAAAAGTTCAAAATTGCACTTTTTATTTGAATTGCCGAATTTTTTAACCAACAAAAAGTTCGAATTTAGAATAGTCGAATATTCAAATATTTGAATTATTCGAATACAGTTCCGAGCCCTACTTCAAACCAAAACTTCAAATATTTCTAAAATGTTTTTGTTTAAACTTTTTTATATTTAATTTACTTGTGATACGATTTTTTTGTCTTTTCTCTTTATTTTGTCTTCTTCTCAGCCTATGTTCGTCCACTCCAGAATGTGGCGTCTTCCAATGATCTCCACGCTTGTCTGCATCCATCCCTTTCCTGCTATCCTTTGGAAGTCGTCCCGCCATCGTTATGGAGGCCTTCCCACGCTTCTCTTCGATGTTCTTGGCCGCCAATCTATCCAATCTTTGTTCATTTGGAATTGGAATGATCCTGCCTTGCCACATGACCTGTCCATCGCCACTTTTGCTGTGCTATTCGTTTGAGAACATCTACAACCTTTATTCTCCCTCCAATCTCACAATTTCTTACGTAATCTCTCAAGCTGATCCCCAACACGGCACGCTCCATCGCTCTTTGTGTTATTCTGAGCCTATCTGCACTTTTCTCCATGAGAGTTACTATTTCCATACCATAAGTTGTTACTGGTAGAATGCAGGAATCATATACTTTCCTTTTAAGATTGATAGGAATGCTCTGGGATTTTATTTAGAATGTATCCCAGTTTGGCGAATGCTGTCCAACTCAATCATATCCTTCTAGATATTTCCGCTACTTGATTTGATTTTCCCAGCCTGATGGTGTGGCCTAAATATACATATTCGTCGACAATCTCAAGAACTTTCCCTTCTATGATGACTCTAACATCCTCATTGGCCATTATTTTTGTGTTCCCCAAATTCATTTTGAGTTCAATCTGCTTTGATGCTGATTGTAGTTCTTCTAACATGGACCTCAGCTCATCGGCGTCACTACTAATAACCACGATATCATCCGCAAACCGAAGGTGACTTAGGTAGACTCCATCTATATTTATACCTTTATTCTGCCATGGTAGATTTTTAAAAGTGTCTTCCATCGCTAAAGTAAACAGCTTTGGTGATATAGTGTCTCCTTGACGTACCCCTTTTCCCAGCTTGATTTTATCTGTCGACATGTCTTCAGCAATGTAACTTGTATTGTAGCGTTTTTATAGATACTTTTTATAAGTTTCGAGTATCTCGTGTCTATTCTCGCGTTGTCTATTGCCCTCAAGATCGCCTAAGTTTCAACAGAGTCGAAAGCCTTTTCATAGTCGACGAATGCCAGGTTTATAGGGATGTTATATTCTGTGCATTTCTCTATCAAACTCCGAATTAGTTGGCGATGTTAGTATTATCCCATTTTTTAAAAATCAGGATAACCTCGGCATTTTGCCAGGATTCGGGGATTCTTTCCTTGCCGATGCATCTATTCAACAAGAGGCAAAGAGCCTTTTCCAGAGTAGCCCCTCCCATTTTCAGCATTTCAGCGGTGATGCGGTCTCCTCCTGGGGCTTTTCGGTTCTTTATTTGTTTTAACGCCTTTCGTATTTCTACCCTCGTTATTTCGGGAATTTCTTCTGAGCCGACATTTTGAATTTTATGTCTTTTTGTTTCTGGTTTTGGTATAGTCGAGCTGTACAGATCTTTGTAGAAGCTCTGAATTGCACAAATAATTCCCTGCTTATTCGTAACCAATTCTCCTTTTTAGTTTTGAACAAGTTTTTCTTTCCTTTGGACATATGTGATTTGAGTACTTCATATTAGAGTTATTTTCTATTACTCTTTGTACTAGCTGGCGATTATGGTTCCTCAGGTCTTTTCTAGTTTCCTTGTTTATTGTTCTGCACAACTCCCTATATTTGTTGGAATCTCTGTTTGTTTTTCTTCTCTGATCTAGTAGCTCCAAAGTTTTAGGGCTGAACTTCGAATTTATTGACTTTGGTCTCGAACAGATCTTCTTTGTTGCTAATTGGATACTATTACCAATTGTTGTCGATAGCTGGTTCAGGTCCATTTTCTTTAGGTTGCTTACCGGTTTCAATTTTACTTCTAAGGGTGTTTGGTATTCGGTCTCATTGGCCTGTCATTCTCTAGCAATAAGTCCGTCAATTGATTAAATTATATCCAACTCAGGATTAAACTAAAAGTGTTTTAAAGTATTAAAGTTTTGTTTTTATCAAAAGCATCAAATGTTGTTTAGCTATTTATATTTTTATCAACGAATTATCATCGAATAAGCAATTCTGACCAGAAGCGGAAAACAGTAGGATGTCTGAAATTACAGACGACAGTACAAAATGCAAAAAATAAGTCATATTAAAATTATTTGTCATTCAAGTTGTTTATATCTCTCTCGCCCATATGTTTGCTGGATGCGCATTTCTGTGAAGCGGGAGTAATCGAATTATTTGAATCTGGGGCACATTAGTTTTTAATTACGTTTACGCTTATCGAATTGAACGTACTTATTAATTTTTACGATTTTAATTATATTCAGCAGTCTGCAAGTCCGTTGCAAACGGCTCGATCAGATAAAGTCGGTGGTAATTGCACTAAATCGAGAGCGATTTGTTTTATGTTTGCTCTTTAACAGGATGCAACAGATCTGGATTCAGGCAAGGGAATATCATGCCTAATCCTGGTATTATTATTCATAATTATAACTCTACATTAGGAATAAAAAAGGAAG
>JAEQML010080443.1:0-11590 GCA_016904865.1 Pissodes strobi | reverse complement strand
AACCAATAGAACCGGACCGGCTAAAATCCGTATCGTCTGAAAGAGGCCTAAAGCTGCGGAATTCCATTCAGAAGAGAGCTGTGCATCTCTTCGGCGACCCGGAGTTTAATAGTCTGGAACACCGCAGACATGTGGCCGAGATGTTTCATAGATACTTTCACGGCAGATGTTCTCAGGATTTAGTCAGCCTCATCCTGCCCCTGACAGCGCCTGTCAGACGGTCACGACCGACGACAAGAGCGCACCAGTTCGTTGTACAACTGGAAACACCTAGAACATCGCTTTATAAGAACTCCTTTGTCTGGCGCACTGCATCACTGTGGAATTCACTCCCAGGACATCTGTTTCCTCCTAATTACAACCTAAAACTATTCAAGAACCGTGTGAATCTTGCACACACAGCGCTCGTCGAACGCCATAGGATCTCCCTTTAGTGTGTGTGCCACTGCCATAAAAAAAGTAATTCATACAGCATAATATGGTTAAAAGTTAATCAGAATCCGTAGAACTAAAGCTAGAAGAAGAATCATCATTAAGATTACTTATTAAAAAGGATTTACATCAGCTTGCTTATCTATTAGGTGGTCTAATTGACGCATTTTTCTTTCCTCATTATAATTTAATTTTAAGTGAGGCTGATAGCCTACTGCCAACTCTTTAGCGTTCAGAATTGGACTTTATATTGTGTTATATATTAGATTGCATTTACTGTGTTAGCCGGAAGTAACCCTTATGCATTATAATACGCCTTATTTCTCGCATTATTATTAATTTTAGGAAAAAATGTGTAGGAATATTTTTTATAGGAAATTTTATAAGGAATATTTTTCTATATAGCTTTTTTTATCAAAAGTGCACCATTCTCAAGATAATCTAGAAAACTTGAAAAAGGGAGTAAAACGACATCTTAGGGGATGAAGCACACTATTTAGGGGTAGGAACTTTTCGGTTTAATATTTCTTATGTCATCCTTAACATTCCTAGCAATTTTCAAAACTATGAAATTTGTCCGATATAAATCGTAATATTACTGAATTATTAGATTAGTTTAGCGGCTTATGGGCTCTTAACCTCGGCACTGCGACCTTTTCAGAGCTATTGTGTCTGCACTCGAAAAGCCATTTAGGCTTCTTTATTCAACTTCGTCTTCTCCATGAGACGCCACAGGTTAGCTTTCAGATCCTCCATATATCTGGGAGCTATTGGCTTTTATTCTCCCAGCTTAAGGAACCTTAGTCTTGACAAGCCCTCGCAGTGGCAAAGTATGTGTTCTGCTGTTTCCTCATCTTCCTGACAGATCCTGCATAGCGGCTCTTCTGTCAGTCGAATAGTACCAAAAAAAATTCTATCGTAATAGAATTTTCTTTGATAGTACTAATATGTTTGTAGAACCTACAGTGCCCTATTAGAACTCAAACTATTATTCTACTTGTACTTCTTTTTCGTTTAAGTAGATATTCTGTGACTTTTGGTGATGGTTTTTTGATAAACTCTTTAACCTGTCTCATTCCTGGCAAACTGTTCCACTTCTAGAGATTTAGTTTGCATCCATAATTTGAGGCTAGCCTTTTGTATATTATGTTTCGCTATACTGCAGAAGGGTTCTGGTCCATTCAGGGCCATTCTGGCTCCTGCTCTGGCTAATGAGTCAACCTGTTCGTTGCCTTTGTACCCTGTATGTGCTGACCCCCAGTCTAAGGTCAGTCTGTTTCGACTGTCCAGCTCTTGTAGGGCTTCTATGCAGTCACTTTACAATACTTTTTACTTAACTGCTTTTATTGCCATTTGGCTGTCAGAGTAGAAGCAGAAATAGTCAATATTTCACATAAAGCTAGCTTGATTGTTGCATTGAAAAAGAAAAGAAGACTGAACTTGACAATAATATTATATATCATTATTCTCTATCTCAGATAGAATACATTTTTCAATATTCATAAACATGAACACTTCCAGTCATTCATCTGCCAATTGTGCTTTCAACATAGTTTTTCTACGATTGGCTTGAGATTAGTTAAGCAGACACTAATAACTATCCTTGAAAAATATACTTTTCACACAATGTGAAATATATCAATGCAGTCAAGATCTCGATAGTGCAAAAGGTTAATTTAACAGACCATCTAAAATATGTTTTGCGGTTATATTACTAAAGCAGAATTTTATCTACAATACCGAAGCAGAAATTTTGCACTCATTCTGTCTCGGTATTGTGGATAAAACTCTGTTTTAGTTCATTTTGCCGAAGGTTCCAAACCCGAACTTAATTGCCAATATATGTTTTAATGTTCCATCACCATCTGGTCTCACCTATTGTTTAGTATCATTGGATATTTTGGCCCGAAAATGAATTGCGTTTACAACAGCCACATAATATAAAATTAAGAAGAGTTAACTCCTTAATATAACATTTCATTACGTTACCGTGCACGACATTTAAAATATGACTGTGATACTAATATGTGTATATGGTCTCTTGTTTGAACAATCGTTTTTTTTTTGAAAACCCATTGTTGAATCTACAATACAGTTTTTAGTCTTGACCAGGAGATTCGTGATATGGCATGACTGACGCATATTAATCTTTTATAAAAAAATATATCCTTGGTGAACGTACCTAAAAATATAAAGTAAAATCAATTTTTTCTGTTTTCCATCCATACCTTATAGCCACTCAGATTTTTGTGTGCTTATTTTTGTGTATGTGTCCACTTTTTAACCGTTGGATTTATAATATAAGCCATTTTTATTAATTATATCGTTATCGTGTATGCGCCCCGAACGGCCAGTTGCCCGGTTGCTTGCTTGTCTCATCCAACCCTGCAAACTCTTGCCTTATCAACTCGTTCACACAATGATGTATTGCGGCAACTTCCGCTTGGAATATCGTCGCATATTTGCCTAGGCTCAGTGAGATTCCTATCTTTGGCTTGACTCCGTATATACCGGCACTTCATTTGGCTGTATAGACAGCTATGTCTGCATTAATAGGATGCCCTTCCTTCCATGCATCTCTATCCGTTAAACGTATCCTGAAAGTTTTGTCAAAACTATATTTGAGAAGTATGCCGTCTGTTGGCATTCCCATGATGAAGTCGCTTTCCAACTCTTCATATAGCTTGTTGTAGTCTTCCCCGTGCATACTGCTTATGGGTGCTTGCCTTTTGGACGGTCTGCACGCGGCTGATCTAGTTTCTCCTTTAGGTTCTGCAAAAGTATAAATGAGACCCCAGCATGCGCCCGAATTCACAAAGTCCTAGCAAAAGAAAACACAAACAACAATGTCGAGCTCCTCAAAAAGGAGGACAACACGTACACCAAAACAGCTGAGGAAAGTTTAACACTGCTCCTAAAGGCACGCTTTCCGACAGCAACTCAATTAACAGACCCATCTGACCTTCCGCCTAAGCCAAGGCCACAAAGACCAGGTAGACAGGAGTGGGAAATAGTTAAAGAGATAGTAACACCTGCGAAGATTAGATGGGCCATCAACCAATTCCAACCATTTAAGTCACCAGGCCTAGACGAAATACACCCCATACTTCTGCAAAAAGGTCAGGATCTTATTACCACACCTTTCAGAATATTTAGAGGGTGTCTAGCCTGGGGCGTTGTACCTAGTCTATGGCAACAGGTAAGGGTCCTATACCTGCCGAAAGTTGGCAGAATCTTGGACCGCACACCAAAGTCATATAGACCCATAAGCCTATCTTCTTTTATGCTCAAGACCCTGGAAAGGCTAGTAGATAAGTATATCAGGGATAATACTCGACATGCGTTCCCTCTAAGTGAACGTCAATATGCTTACCAACCAGGAAAGTCGACAGACCCTAGCCCTGGCCGACCTAAATAGGTTGCTTTCAAGGTCCATAGAGGACAAGGAGATTGCCGTAGCCACATTCCTAGACATAGAAGGGGCTTTCAATCACACCTCAACAGACTCTCATAAGCGCGTTGGAAAGGAGAGTGACTCCAACAGCACTGCGCAAATGGATAGAAACTAGTCTAAAGCACACGACAATCTCAGCCACTCTGGGAGAAACAACCACAAAGGCAGCGGTGGGAAAAGGATGCCCCCAGGGGGGAGTTCTATCTCCACTACTATGGGCCATATTAGTGGACGACTGATTGCAAAAACTATCTGCAGAAGGCTTTTACTGTCTAGGATATGCAGACGACCTATCGATTGTGGGACGAGGCAGATTTGCCAGTACTTTCTCAGAGAGAAGCCAAAAAGCTCTCAAAATAGTGGAGAACTGGTGCAAAGATGAACAGCTATCAGTTAACCCAAAAAAGACGATAATCTTTCCATTTACTAGAAGGCGAGCCCTTACAGGACTAAAACCACTGGCGATAAATGGAGAAGAAATACCTTTTTCCAACGAAGCAAAATATCTAGGAGTCATATTTGACCAGAGGCTTACCTGGAATCCACACATCCAAAAAGCAACTCTTAGAGCCACAGTTGCGGTAGGAAGATGCAGAAGGATGTGCGGAAAGAATTGGGGCCTCAATTCCAAAATGACACTGTGGCTATACACAGCAGTGGTAAGACCAATGATAGCGTATGGTTCAGTAGTATGGTGGACAAGAACCATGCAGGCGGAGGCAAAAAGGCAAATAAGTCGCGTTCAAAGGCTAGCATGCCTGTGCGTCACTGGAGCCATGAGCACAACGCCCACTGCGGCTCTAGAAGTCCTACTAAACCTCCCACCAATCCAAACATACATACAGGGCGAAGCACACTCCGTCACACACGCTATCACAAGGCCAAAAACCCATTATAGGTAGACATAATACCAAACAAGATAAGCTAAACAAATAAATCAAGGCAGATGACATCCTGGGATTGCCCACGGATAATACCATAGCCAAGTACAGCTTTGCCAAAAAGTACTCGACACATATTCCAAACATGAATGATTGAAAAATTGCCCCCCAATTAGGGAAAATGTGATCTGGTACACCGACAGCTCAAAAATACGGGAAGGAGTAGGAGCCGGAATATATGAACCAAGGACGAAAACAAGAATTTCGATTTCCATGAGCAAACTAGCGACAGTGTTCCAAGCGGAAATAACAGCAATAGAACAGTGTGCAAAGGAAATAAAAAGAAGATATATTTGCAACAAAACAACAATTGCGATCTTCTCCGACAGCCAAGCGACAACAAAAGCTGTGCAATTTAACAAAATAACATCGAAATTAGTACTGGATTGCCACAATGCTCTGAATGACATAGGAAGTCAACATAGAGTGACACTATCATGGGTACCTGGGCAAGAAGGCTATCAAGGTAATGAAACTGCCGACGAAATAGCCAGAGAAGGCTCGTCTAGGCACATGATAGGACCAGAACCGTTCTGCGGGATAGCCAAACCAATCGCTAAAACAGCAATAAAGAAATGGATAGCAGAAGAATCCCAAAAATGGTGGAGCAACACTTTAGGACAAAGACAGGCCAAGGAATTTATAATAGATCGATCGGCCAAACTATCAACAGACCTGCTAAGCTACGGCAGGAAGGCTGTCAGGATAAAGGTGGGTCTGCTGACGGGCCACTGCCGGTCGAAAAAGCACCTAAACCTCATAGGTTTGGCAGAAAATAGCGAATGCAGGTTCTGCCAGGAGGAGGAGGAGACGGCATCTCACGTGCTATGCCACTGTGAAGGCTTATCGAGAGTGCGCTCCCAACTTCTTGGCGTACCTAAACCAGAAGCTAATAGCTACACGACGGAGCCACTATCAAGGTTGTGGGGTCTAATCAGAAAGACAAAACTGGATGAAGGATGAAGCTCTATAATGTGGAGAGAGTCACAATAGATCCGTCGGGTCGCGGTGACAAGTAGGCTCAAAGGCCGTCTCTCCCAATCTGTAATCTTTAGCTTCTCCTTGAATATATATGTAAAGTGGTGGCGGGTTAAGCAGTTAAGTCAGTACTGTCTGGCTCTGATCACGAACATGTTTTAACATCCTGGGTTCAATTATACTTTTAACACCGGCAACATTTTAGAACATACATGGTTGTATGTTTATAATGACATTCGCGATTTAAATATTTCTTAGGTATTTGCGGAGAAGAATGGCCACATTTGGTTTGATGTCCATTGTTTTAGAAGTTTCTTGTAACAACAGTATATTTCAGAAGTTTATTTCTTTTAACCCTACTAGAAATATTGACCCTAATATTCAGCCTGTTTATATTTAGTTGATCTAACATCATTATTTATTTAACCATAACCCATTAAACAAAAGTCTGTTTTCCCTGTATATTTTATTATGTTAATAAATCATATGATATCTATTTTAGGATAACGATTTTTTGGAAAGAGGCCATCGACCACCACTGCCCAGTTTTAAAGCATGTTTTAGGAGTATTTTTAGGATTCACACTGAAACTGGTAACATTTGGACGCATATGCTCGGTTGCGTAGCATTTATAGGTAAGTTTAGTAGCTAGTTCAATTTTGTCTATATGTATATTTCTTAGTCTGAAGCTCAATTATTCCTAGTCTGATATACAAGGTTGTTGATTCAGGCATTGCAAACTCGTCTGGCGATTTAGATATTTAGGGATTGGTATAATTGGATTGCTGTTAAAAAACAAATATCATTGATAGATAAACACACAAAGAAAAACCATGATCTGTAATGCAAGACTCCAAAGAAAATATCTCCTTTCTGAAGAGGATTGGATATTCATGCTAAACCGCTAACTGGGAAATTACACAATGTGTCCTAGTGAGCATAAGTGTCGCACACTACGAGCTCCCCTTCTTGACTTGATAATCTATGCTGGATCAAAATACCAATGATATACGTGATATACTAAGATAGGTTACATATGAGAAAAATTACCCTAGTCAGATTTTATTTAATAAGGCCCGATGGTAGCCCGACATTCAGAACAACAAATTTGCCCTTGAGTGTCTAAGGCGGATCCTGATCGGTTTTTCTAAGACAGGCTTTTGAAGTTCATAGCACTATAAATAGATATACTAAGGCTCGTTCTAAAGGTTGGCAAACTTATTTATGAAGATAAAATACAATGGCAAATGCTTACTCACATCTATCAGAAGGAAGAGGCATCAGAAACGATACCCAAAGGAAAAGAGAAGTACAAAAAAATGGTTTATATGAGTTAAATGCCTTCATAAGATCGAAGAAAGATTGATAAGTGCATTAATAAATGTTTTCTGTGGCCTAAAACCCGATGTGTTAGTTTGGGTTAGTTGTAATAGGCTAGTCAGTAACCATACTGACACTGAACTAATGTAGTATAGTAGTAATGAAAATTCAATATTGCGTCAAAAGTCAGTAAAATATGCATTACTATAAGCTGAAATGCTAAAAGTATACAAATCCTGACCAAACTAGAACATAATAATAAACAGTTAGAGGTATATATTTTTTCAGATGTCAAATCAATGAGTTCAGACTCGTGTAAAAAAGTATAGAAGACAAATAATAACAAACCACATTAAATTTGGACAGAAGGTTAAAATTCCGAAAGTATAACGACAAATAAAACGGCAAAAATGTCCCGTGTGCACAGGCACGCTAGCCTCTCCACGCCACTCAATAACCTCCCCCCCCACATGCTTGCCCTTTGTCCACCAATTTACTGCTCGATATATTACCATGAGTCTCACCACTCTCTTCTTAGGACTTGCAACCCAGAAATTCTCCTACATCTGCCTCATGCTATCGTAGCCTTCTGTGTAACCTTTTGAATGTAGCGATGAGCAAATGCAAAATCAAGACCAAGACCGCGTTAGTCTTGGTCTTGGTCTTGCATATGTAGTCTTGGTCTTGCAGTCTAATAAGTGGTCTTGGTTTTGGTCTTGCTGCAAGATTCTTGCAAGTCTTGCACTTGCGTTGGAGGCAATTTTTACAAAGAAAATTAAAAACAAAGTTTTTAAAGTTCTTTAAAGTAAATAAAGGTTTAAGGAAAGCGACAGTATTTGTCAGTATGAAAATTTTGGTTTTTCAATATTAAGTGCCACGGCCTCAAATTTTAGCTAGTAAATCAGGTAATTTTTTAAGTAATGCGAATCACTTGTTTCAGTTTGCCGTGTAATATTGAAACATCCTGTGTATTTTCAGTTATAAAGTGCGTTGGTAACACAAGAACTATTTTATTTAAACGTGCATTTCATTTTTTAATACATGGTTGCCCATAATTGAGTTGAAATTTAAATATTTATCTTTCTTGATAATCTGATGCAGTTATTCTGATATTTTTTTTAGAATATTTTCCTATAATAAAATTTCATAAGTTTGAAGAAATATATATCAGTCACTGGATTTTACGTCCTTCTATAAAAATCGATTCTTAGCAGGTCCGTTAGCTGGGCTTTGAAATAAACCATGCTCAATGAAAAACTGCACATCAGTTTTTAGAGGTATTATTGGTTTTATGCATTTCTCAGAAAATGCCAAATTCGTTAACAATTTTCTTTTCACTCATTATAGGATTGGGAACTTGAAAACTATAAGTGCTAGAAAATAGGTTTAATGGAAAAGTTGTATGCTAGTTAATTTCTAGTTCAATGCTGCTTTAATAATGATTCCACCTTTTTTCGTTGTCGAGATATTTTCAACAAAAAATTAGTAAGATGATGACCAAAATGTATAATTTAAGTGGTGTTAGTAGGATTATTAGGTATCAAGAAAACAAATTATTATTTCTTGCCAACGCCAACGTTTCGAATTATATTAACTTATCATCGGGGCTCTGTTAAGAGGAGAAAGCTTCTTTTAGAATATTTAGTTCATTTTTACAATTTGATAAAAAAAACAAGCCTTATGCCCAAAAACAAAACCTTTCTTAAGTACTACCTTTGTTTAATAAAATACAAATAAATAAATAAAAAAACAACACACAAAAAAAAACGGGTCAATGAAATGAAATAACATAAAGGGTTTCTAATCATAAAATATGTTAAAAGAAAAACATAAATTCATGAAACGTACACTTGACAGTCATATCTTATAACAGGATTAAAATAGATAATATTGCGGATTACAATGAACATTACAAAGAACAATTAAAAAACAACAACCAAACACAGCGTAATATAAGGACGAGTGTTGAACTCTGTACTATATTTTGTTGAAAAAATATAGTAGGTACAAACAAAAATTTAAAAATTACATAAAATCAGCAGTTTAAAATAAAAATGTTTTTTTAAATATATCGAAAATGAAAAAAGATAAGTAAAAGTCATTATTATGAATTATAAATTCATTAAGATGTATTCAATATCATAGCAGAATTGAACTAGCAATTAAATATCTTACAACGTTTTCCATTTAATAAATTTCTTATCTCTTATAGTTCTCAAGATCCCAAATACATTCATATCCTTTTCAGACACACTGTATGTGAAGAACCTAGAATGATGCTTCGATTTATCACATTATAACATTAGAATATGCATATTATTATAGCCTCCACAGGGCTTACTGGCCAAAATCACATCCAAAAATTGGTCACCATCTCCCGTTCTATATGCAAGAACGCTTGGGGAAATGTATTGACATTTGTGTAATTTGTTTAATAAAATCCAAATTAGATTTATGTAATTATGAGTATAATTTTCTTTTTAAAAATTTAACTGTCCTTTTTAAATCAATACATTGTTATTCATTTTGCATACAATACGGCGTGGCAAATAGTGAATACTGTCTAACTTTCCCTCACAAACAAAATGATTTTTGACAAACGTTTATAGAAAGTTTTCTCTAGATATTTCGACCCAACAATTTCGATCCCAGAATTAGGGGCAATATGTCAACAAACAAAAATTACGAAAAAAAAACGCAAGACCGCAAGAGTCTTGCATGCTAGGTCTTGGTCTTGCGTAAGTCTTGCAATACTAGGTCTTGGTCTTGCATAAGTATTGCACTGCTCGGTCTTGGTCTTGCAGACTTGGAGCTGGTCTTGGTCTTGCTTTTTCTGCAAGACCAAGACCAGTCTCGCTCATCACTATTTGAATGTGTGAATTCCATATCAACTATTGATCTAAAATGATTCCTAAGTATTTCACATCTGTGAAAAAGTGAATTGTTTCTCTGTTGGAAAACTAGCGGTTTTACCCTTCTCAGGACTCTCCTTCGTGTGATGCATTAGTAGTAATGTAGGGAACCACTATTGTTTTATGTGGATTAACAGAGCTGTTCGCGCTTACACCAGTCATTCACGATGTTTTGGTAAATTTTCCTCGCACAACTATCGCTATATTATCTGCAGATTCTAAGCATAGGAAACCTTCAGCAGCTAGTTTTTGGAGCAGATCATCTACCAGGTTTGTGGGCTATCCTGGTAGATCTGACAGAGGAAATAAAATGGGGACATCCTCTATCTACTTTGGCTATAATTGTGTCTTCGCCCGAGGATAATGTATCATCCTATTTTCTAGGCATGCCTGTACCTATTGGCATGCATTGGTTGGTACCTGTCCTGTCCAGAAAAGTTGTTACTGCTAGCGTGTCTTTGAGCCTGTTGAGGTGTCCAGTGCTAAGTTCGTCGATTTACCTGCTTGATACGCATATTGACGTTCACTCAATAGAAACATCTTATATGCGTGTCAACTAGCCTTCCTAGGGTTTTTCACATACATCATGACAGGTTTATTGGTCTATAAGATGTTCTGCCTACTTTTGGCAAGTATATAATCTTCACCTGTATTCACGCACTTGGTATAAACCCCCAAGCTAAACAGACTGTAGATTTTACATAAGAATCGTATTAGTATATTCTACCATTTTTCTAATAGTACGAAAAAATTCCATGCAGCTCTGGTAATGTCTCGTAGTAGCCTCCAGTCCAGCCTTGATGGCATTCGTGTATTACATGATTTTTGCAACGATGTAGCAGGAAACTGTGCTTCTAAAAGTAGTTTTAAATTTTTCTCTTTGGTCTTCGTGTAGGTGTTATCGTTCCTTTTGAGGACTTCTACTTCATTACTTACGAATCCTTCCTGCGCCAAGATTTTGTGGATTCTCGAGCATTCTGTGGTTTCCTGGACCCTTTCACAGAATCTCCACGAGTATCGTTTTGCTCTCCGTATTTGTTTGCTATATTCCGTGAGTGTTCATCTGTAGTTGAAAACGTTACTTGGAAAACCATAAAAAGAAATACAAATATTTTAATAGTGATAAGTATTTCAAAAATCGAGCGTTTAACACTGTTTGTAGAATGCGGATAGAAAGCAAAATAAATAGTGTTATTTTACTTTAAATGAAATATTCCGCAAAATATATGTCAACAATGTTTTGAATGTTATGATTCTGATGACATGGGAATTATATGCAAAATAAAATTAAATATTAGATATTTTAGAGAGTACCGAAAAGTAGAAAATATAAAAATTAGGAGGACTGTAGATTTATTTTGTAAGGAATATAATTAACGAAACCATAAATGGTTGTCCCAGTGCACACAGATCGCTTACCTGGGTGATAATACTAGGGATAATTAGTACACTGTTTTTAGATGTTTCAAAATAATTTAATGAGATATTTTTCTCTACATATGTTTAGGCTTGATGAGGCCTTTATCAAGAGTAGTTGTATACTAAAATCTAAA
>JAEQML010080442.1:0-11591 GCA_016904865.1 Pissodes strobi | reverse complement strand
CGTTGATGAATTTTTCAAATTGGTCTTGAAACCGGATGCTCTTTAATTTTCAGTCATATCATTTTTTAAAAATATAGGGTTTTCAGCTTTCATGAATTTATATCATTTTATATCAAGCTCTATCACATCAATTTTATTAGACCTCAGTCCTCGTGATGATAAAATAAAAATGAGGAAACTTTCAGTAGATGCACTTTTGTAGCCACATTATTCAATAATGAATATTGACTAATGCCAATAGATTATGTACCTAATTTATTGAAGTTTTAGCAGATTTATAAATTACTACGACTTGTAAATATGCCATGTTATAGTTTATAAATAGTAGACTTAGAAATGCATATTTTTATTTGATAAATAAAGATATGTATATAAAGAGAACTTTTCCTTAAAGTCGTTTTCCATCGAAAAAACAGAATGGGGTGCGACAAAGAGCTCAGCTCACGCTCTAACAGCCCCGTTGATGAATTTTTCAAATTATTCTTCAAACCGGATGATCTTTAATTTTCAGTCATAATTTTATTACCAACTTTTAAAAATGTCCGAAGGGTTTATCTTCAAGAATTTCTGTTTGTTTTGTGTACCTCCGATAATAACTAAATAATTTTTTATTTAATATAAAAAGTTAAGTGACTTTGTTAGTGAATGTAATGGCAGATTTCTGGCTGATAGCTGAAAATTGGTCTCAATCCTTAATGCATTAGTCGAAACTTGATACAAGTTCTTAAAGGGTTCTGCATTAACAGAAGTCTTTAAGATGGGTTAGTGTGGGTTAATAAAATGCTCGGCCAAGTAACTTGATTGGTAACGTGTTTCCTTTAAAATCGTGAGGTTTTTAGTTCAAATGAGACTTTTTTCAAAAATTAATTAATTTGATTTTAAAAAAATTTCATAACACAAGTGCCCGACACATTGAAAATGACAACGATCAAGTCAGCGTCATTGATAAGGTTAGATTTGGTTAATAAAATATTCAGCATTTTTATTAGATATTAACTGACCTAAAGAATAATTTCTAAAGGGCCGTGGTCACATTTGTTAATGTGTCCATTTTACAGTCATGGAGTCTCGAGTTCGAGTCTCGTGTGACTCCCTATATTTTTATCTTCAGAAATTTACTTATTTTAATAAAAATCATAGTCAATTGTTTGACAGGAGTGATACTTAGTAATAAGAAATCACATACATTGTGGAATATTGTTTATTGTATGTTTTCCAATGAATGTTTAATAAATATTTTTTTAAATTATTACATTAACATCTCAACTAATTATCATTTGTATTGACATGTCAAAAGAAGAAGGAATCACGACCAATCTTACAAATTCAGTTTACTTCCAGTAGAGTTCATATTATTAATGTTAAACCAAAGAAAGATTTACTAAGATAAGGAACAACAGCCTAGGTGCATTGAATGCGAAAATTCGCGCATTTGTATCATATGATTCTTATGAAATGTTGACTATTATTTCACTTCACGCAAGGCCCTCCGCTCGCTACGGGGGCGCAACCAACAAAAACTAACCCTTTTTACAAACATAACCTTAAAAAAAGCTGTCGTCGCTAACGGGAATCGAACCAGGGCCGCCGTATCACAAACACCATCTAACTACTGGACCATCAGGCTCACTGCAAGCAATTCATCGAAAGTTAAACGCCTTTTGCCAAATATGTGTCAAAACCTGAGCATGCGCGAATTTTTGCAATCGGTGTACCTATCCGCTTCTCGATCCTTATAGGCGTGCGTGAAACCACTTGGAGGCATTCATGTGCCACGTTGCCGATATTTCGCAATACGCTACATGTCGGTTGGCGCGGCTAGAGCTGCCGCGTTGGTTGATACAGACACCTAGGTGCTTCTTAACTCAGCCAACTATTGAGATATCGTCCACAAGTACATATAATAAACGGACACCCTGTATAACCGCCAGCGGCGTTGCCATTGCTTAGAAAGCCGACTGGAAATCAATAAAACAATATAATAAATATCATATATTATCTTAAAAATGTGCTAATTTTTTAACTGTGACAGTTGGTGCACGAAAACAGCAAATGAATAAGGCACAGTAAGTTTACGGCGCAAAGCAGTATCACTCCGAAAGCTATATCCGCCAGTACTACCTTGCAGGTACCGAAACTGTCAAATCCAACAAAAAGCAGCGTAAAAAAAACATCTATTATCATTTTCGATGTTAAGGGGACAATGAGATTTTTGTATAGTTTAATTTATTCAAAGTTAGTATCTTGCAATGTAGCGGATACTATTTCTGAATTCAGCTTATTTAACTATCAAATTTTGTAAAAACAGCTTTTTTGGTTTAATTAATTAATGAGCAGTTTCGGCATTTTAACAAAAAATGCTGGTTTGCCAGATCTCATGCAGTAAAAGCTGACATTTTGGGATTTCACTAAAATCAGACAGTTGACTGTGGTAAAATAATTTAATCCAAAATTGATAAGACGATGTTTATAGACAAAATAGGAAATGTGGCAACGTTACTGATGCAACTTTTTTAATTCAGTCGAAAATAGTTTTACTATATTTTACATAGCGGTAATATTAGTTGATACTACAACGAAATGATACAGATATATTATTACCTGAGTATTGGGTTATTATCTTCAATCGGTGATGAGTTTAGGGAAAAAATACCCGTGGAAAGGGGTCTTGCCTAAACAGAAAAATAATGTTGATAAATGTACAGTATTAATGCACTACTCGTCAATTGAAGCAAAAATATGAAATAAATAAAAAGAACATAAACGTAATGGAGGACATAGAACTTGACCCACACACTAGTAGATGTAAACACAGGTTCTAGATCAGCTCCGGCGCTTTCCCAAAAGAACAGGAGAAACAGCAAAACAGACAGCAAAATCAGCAGTTGCTGCCTGTTTTGCTGTTTTTGCAGTCTGTTTTGCTGTTTTTTTGGGAAAGAGCGGAAGCTGGTCTTGAACCTGTGCTTTACATCTACTCACACTATATGAGAGAAAGAATATTTAAGATTTTGCAATAATAGTTTGAAATATCTATCATCATCATCATCTAAATGTTCTACCCGTAGTATAGTAGAATTTTAAAATCCTCCAAAACAAATACACAGACTAAAAATAACAGGCCAAACTTTTCAGAACCACCCTGTATAAGAAGAAAAATGAGATCTTTTTTCTTAAAAAATTATTTTAATTCGATGCGATATGCGATAAATTTGAATGGGGTGTGAAAAAGAGCTCAGTTCACGTCTCGTTGATGAATTCTTCAAATTGGTTTTCAATAATCGTAACTGGAAGCTCTTTACTTTTCAGCCATAATTTTATTATCATTTTTTTAAAATATCTGAAATTTTGTAATTTAAAGTTTGTAAAACTACTTTGGTTGCCACGGACGCCATTGTATAAAATATAAAATATGCTTAAATGGTATTAGTATGTTAAGAATTCTAAACTCCTTCATATAAAATGAATTTGTTTGGTGGTATGAACCATCACGACGCGTACTTTTAGAACCACCCTGAATTAAAAGAGAGAAGTGAAAGAGTATGATTTTGAAGATGATCTTTAAATGAGTGTTACACAAAACATATTTCAAAATACAAAAGAGCGAGTCTGGAAATTACTTATTAAAACTCATGAATAATGCTGTGTTTGGGAAAACGATGGACAATGTGGGAACACTTCTCAGTGAAGCTTTAAATTGGGGAAAAACTCATGGAGCCAAAGCTTTTATAACCAGGCTTGAATTTAAGAGCAACATAATATTAAATATTAATAGTGGAATGAGTATTGACGATCTAGCTAAAACAACGATTTATGATTCAAACTGCAAAGGGCCTACTAATGTTTTTGATGCATCAAGACCTCATCAAGAAAAATTAAAACTGTGGAATCACTAACAGAAGATTATCTATCACAAAATTTGATTAGATCTATAAAACATGTGCTATATTCTATTAAAAAAAAACTAAAACAGGACTCAGTCTTCATGATGATAAAACATTTCAAACTTCCAATAAATGCACTTTGTTGGGCATATTATTCATAATACAAATTCACTAATGCGAATAGATTTAGTATCTAATTTATTGAAGTTGTCGCAGGTTTATAAATTACATACAAATATATATTCTCGAGATAAAAATTGTAGATATACCATTTTATAGATTATAAATAGTACACTTAGGAGTGCATGTTTTCAGATGATAAATACATGTAGGCATATAAAGAAAATTTTTATTAAAAGCTTTTATTTAATTTCACTTCCATCGACAAAATAGGAAGTGGTGCGAAAAAGAGCTCAGTTCACGTCTTGACACCCCCGATGATGATGGTTTTGAATAATTGTAACCAGAAGCTCTTTAGTTTTCAGTCATAATTTTATTATATATTTTTTAAATATCTCAAATTTTTAATTTAAAATTTGTGAAACTACTTTAGTTGCATATTTTCAGTTGATAAATAAACGTACTACATAAAGAGAACTTTTACTAATGGTTTTTATTTATTTCATTTCCATCCATATAATTTAATGGAGTGCGGAAAAGAGCTCAGTTCACTTCTTGACAGCCACGTGGATGAATTTTTCAAATTGGTTTTGAATAATTGTAATGGAAAGCTCTTTAGTTTCCAATCATAATTTTATTATATATTTTTTTAAATATCTAAAATTTTTCAATTAAAACTTTGTGAAACTATTTTGGTTGCATATTTTCAGTTGACTCTTGATTTGATCGTGTATCAATCAAGACTGGTCGGTGTTCCCAGGTTTGAGTACTGCGGATTTCTATCTCGAAACGATCGTTCGATCATTTCTGATTGCTTTTGGCTTGCTTCTAACATATATTGTTACCAGTAAAGGCCCTACTAGGTATAAATCCTGTAATTTTTTAGTTTCCGGGGACGGAACCCCGGCTTTTGTCCAAGTTATGGACCTCACCGAGGACGAGGACAATATGTCCAATGTTTCAATGGAGTCTATCACTAATTATAAATACTCCGACGCAACGGTAAGAAAAATTACCAATAAATGTAAAAGTTACTCGGAAATCTGTGTACAATGCAGGATGGATTAAAATGAAAAACTTAAGAAAGTAAGCGAATTAACACAGAATGATACATAATATAAACTAATTTCACGGATCAGACAACATATGAAAGACACACATCCCTTAGGGATTAAGCCTAGAGTATCTGCCAAGATCGATACCGGCAAAAAAAGGCTAGCCCTACAAACCTAGCCGGCGCCGAAGCCATGAAAAAGTTGAAGGTCACTCAAGGTGACAAGTCGACCTTGCAAAAAACCAGCGCTCATAGCGACCAGAAACTAGCCACTATAGAGCCCTCAAACGACCCCCAATTAATGGGACCTCCACCACCCCCTGTTCCTGTGCTCCTGGTACAAGAAAGTCAAAGAGACACTTTCAAAACTCCTTTTAAAACGATTCCGTTCAAGAAGAACTTTCGAATAGTGAACCTCGATATGGGCCAACAACCCCTAAGTACCAGTAACCAGTGTGCACCCCTTCAAGATACAAACCCTGACGATGATGACAACATAAGCGTAGCCTCTACGTCCGTGTCTAACAGCGCTAAGCGCAAAGACGTACTCAAAAAAGGGCCCACGAAACCCAAAGTCATCCCCCCACCCCCTGTGGTAATCAAGGGTAAGCCTGCAGATCACCGCCAGCTGCGAGACGATCTGAAAGCACTAGGTATACAACAGTATCAACTGAAGTATACCAAGAATTCGGTCATTGTATACTGCAACACTGCCAATGACCTGCATACCTTGAAAAGGGCTTTAGATACCGACAAAACGGAGTACCATTCGTACGCGGAATCAGTCGAAAAGACCAGGGCTTTTGTATTGCGAGGGCTGGACGGCAGTATTTCACCCCAAGAAATAATCGAGGCGCTTACCGATGAATATAATGTAACACCGAAGAACGTCTTCGAAATGAAAAAGACGTATATTCCTATGTACCTAGTAGTCCTAGGTACTAACTTTAATGTAAAGCGGCTTAACAACGAAATAAGAACGCTAATGTCTGTTCGCATTATCTGGGAAACACGACGTTCTAATAAACCCATCCTCCAATGTAAGCGTCGCCAACAATTTGGCCACGCAAAAACTTACTGCACCAGAAGGGTCGCGTGCAGTAAATGTGCAGGCGCGGATGAGATTATACAGTACAACGCTGACTATCAAAAATGTGTCAACTGTAATGGACCGCACAGATCGATTGATGAAACGTGTCCGGTATTTGTATATAAAATTAACTTAATACAAACCAGCACAAGCAATAACATGCCGAAAAACAAACAAACTTTTCGGCCAGCGCCACTCCCGACCAGACCAGCCTGGAAAGGCCCTAACCCCCTAGTTGCAGACGGCCAAGCGGGCCAAGGCCTAAGCAATGGCCAACGATACGAAGAACAGCAGTACAACAGAGCCTTCCCCCCGATGCGAAGCAATCGAAACCAGCGCCAACAATCCGTCAATTCTAATGCTAATGTACAACACCAAAAGGTTAGTGGCACTATTCGAGCTAATCACAATAATCCCAGTAATTTAAATAGCAATTCCGGCTCTAATATAAACGACATTATGTCTAATTTAAATAACGTCGTAAATAAAATAAATAGCTTGGTAAATTTAGAGCAGCTATACTTAGCGCTCGATTGTTACAGCAATATGCTCGAAGCATGCGGTGGCGATAGGGCTGAAATTATTCATGCATCCCTTCGCTTTTTTACAACCGAATATGCTAATTTAATATATAATGATCCAAGTAGCTTGCTGGAATTGCAATGGTATCAGAAACAAGCTAGGCGCGTTTCGAAATTTTTTGCATGCATCCAATTTTCAGGTTGCATTTCTCGTCGAAACGAACCTAACACCGGACTTCACGCTTCGAGTAAGCGGAATCCGAATCGAGAGATTTGATAGGCCCGATCGACGCGGGGGAGGCGTGGCGTGCCTCGTGCATGGGTCACTCCAGTACCGGCGCGTATATAACGTGCGCACTTCCATCGAGCACGTCAGTATCGAGCTGGAGAGCGGCCTACGCATATGTGGCGGCTATGCGCCCCCGGGTCTCCGCCTGGTCGAAGCCGATCTCTTGGCGCTTCTCCCTATAAATCGAGTATCCCTGCTGATAGGAGACTTGAATGCCACGCACGTCGAATGGGGCGGCGTAACTAACAGCAGGGGTACATTATTCAAAAGAATAATTGAGAACAACCTGGAAATGTCCTATCATCGTACACCTAATCCCACTTATCAACACAGTGCCTCGTTCCTGGATGTTGCCATCACTCGGGGAGCTATCAGGACTACTCAACTGCAAGAGCTTAACGCCCTAAACTCGGACCATCTTCCAGTCAAGATTTGCCTATACTGCAGGGTCCCCTTGTCGAATGACACCGTCATTTCGTATAGGAATATTGACTGGAGGGTGTTCCGGGCGCAGTTGAACGAGTCTACTGTGATCCCGGAACAGTTGTCAACCGTCCAGGAACTAGAAAACGAGGTACAAATTCTCACAGCCAACATCCAGCGCATCCGTGATGCATTATGTACTAGGGTAACTACGCGCCCTAGAACCGAATCACTTCCCGATCACATCCTGAACCTCATAACTTTTAGAAACCGATTTCGACGGCGATGGCAGAGAAATTGGACACAAGTGGGATCCACTCAGATCAATGCACTGTCCGAGGAAATAAGGGTACTAATACGCGAACATAAAAACCAAACCTGGCTTTCGTATATCAATACGATAAGCAGGGATGATGGCTCCTTATGGAAGCTGGCCAGGAGAGTCCACGGAGTTATTACGCAAATGCCTATAATAAGGCATCAAGGCCAGGAATACGGCGATGAGGCCGAAAAAGCGGAGGCCTTCGCGGACTACCTGGGTAGCGTCTATACTGCGCCACCTGACACCCTGCCAGAAGAGGAACTCATAACACAGATCATGAACGCGTTTAAACAACGCACATACCCCATTCCTCCGACAGTGCTTGAAAAGCTGAGAATCACTCCAGCGGATATCCGCAAAGCTCTCAGATGTCTTCCGAGCAACAAAGCACCCGGCCCGGATGGTATTCCGAACTCAGTCCTTAAAAACTTACCCCAGAAAACCATAATCCAATACATGCATTTAATTAACGCGGTCATCCGGCTGCAACATTTCCCTGCGTCCTGGAAAATAGCGTGCATAGTACTATTCCCAAAGGCAGGCAAAGATCCTGCTTTACCTGCATCATACAGGCCTATTTCCCTCCTGAACACCCTCGGTAAGGTGGCTGAAGGGCTAATCTTGCCGAGGATTACTAGGGAGGTCGATAGACTGCATATTCTCCCAAATGAACAGTTCGGTTTTCGCGGTCGACATGGCACTGTTATGTTGGCCGCGAAAATCGCTACCGATGTCTACAGGGGTTTCACGACAGCTCCCAGATATAGAGAAAGCGTTTGACAGGGTATGGCACGATGGGTTGCTGTACAAGCTGCTGACAAATTACAGCATGCCACTACTCTTGATAGCGCTCATCGCGTCGTACCTTGCCGGACGTGTCTTCTCTGTAAAAAATTGGCCCTGAAATATATGCCAGCAGGAACCTGCTGTCAGGTGTGCCACAGGGTACCGTATTATCGCCGCTATTATTAAATCTTTTTATAGCAGATATCCCGTCAAATCCTAACACCAACTTAGCCTTTTTCGCTGATGATACAACGATCTATTCCCTAAATCCTCAAGCCGAGGTGGCGAAGGCTGCTAACCTTCAGGAACATATGCGAATGCTCACCCCCTACTATGATAAGTGGAAGATTTCACTCAACCACGCAAAAACTGAGCTCATTGTCATATCAAGGAAGCTCAAAGATATTCATGTCACCCCGCTAACAATAAATAACACTCCCATCCTACCCAAAACAAAGGTGAAATATCTAGGCTTAACCCTAGATAAAAAGTTGAACTTCTCACAGCACATCCAAGCGATTGTTAGCAAAAATACCATGATCAAAAAAGGGCTAAACACCCTAGTAACTGCCAGGTCTTATCTAAGCCCCGGCAATAAGTTGCGACACTGTACAGAGCAATTATCCGACCAGCCCTCCTTTACGGCGCGCGGCGCCCCAATATGGTGTTCTGTCGCCAAAACGCACATGAAAAAACTACAAGTCATCCAAAATAATTATCTTAAGGCAGCATTTTCATTAACCCTTAATGATCGCGTCAGGATAGAGGATCTGCATGCGTGGGCGAAGATGGAGTACATCAGCGATTACGTTGACTCCCTCGCATGCAGATTCTTCGAACGACAGATTACAGGTTCTCCATTAACAGCTAATATAGCTAACATAAGATATGATCCGGAAAATCCCATCAAACATGGGACTATCTACCGTGAAATCTCTTTGTTTTATCAACAAATTATGCCACCGTAATCACATCTGACCTAAGGCAATATATAAGCAACTTTACTAACAAAAGCTGCCCTAAACAACCCTAAACTACCCTGTAAATAATTGTATATATTAGTTTAATTGCTCCAAATATTAGGAGCGCAGAAGACGAATAGCTCCTAAAAACTGTGCGCGAGGTCTACCTCGGTGGGCTAATCCACGTCGCGTCGTTCGGACGAGTGGGTGGGGCTTGTTAAGGGATCTGGTCGGCATATAAATATGTTCAACCCAACCCAACACAGCATGCATATGATTCCAAGCCACTAAAGCATCCGTGATCCGCAGCCGGAACCGCGGTACTCGCCTGGTGCGCTCTGATACTATTCCTTACATAAACAGACACCGCATGTTACTATTCCTTACATGAATAGATTTATCATGCTCAAGTCCCTAAATTTTGTACATATTTTTAATTGTTTCGTAATAATCAATGTTGTAAATACTGTAAATATTCTGACCGCCTGTTCAAAAGAACAGTATAAGTAGGGTTTTTTCATGAAGTTTTCCACATTAGCGTCATCCACATTGATGAAGTGGGAATGATGGCGTAGATGTGAGAATTTATGGCTCATGATGTGGTCAGAATCCCTGAAGATGACTAATATTAAAATAAATAATAGTAGCCACGTCGCTGAAATTTCGCTGATGACGCAGGTGCGAAAATGTCATAGAAGCCCTGAGCGAATCTTATTTGGATGCGGTGCGCTTACAAAAGAGGGAAGACCTTAAGTAGAAGGAGAGGGGGTCATTCAACCGACGATATATCTACTTACGCGACCACATTATGACAGTGCGAGGCCTGGCTTATTACATGACACTGGCCAGACAAATATTTTCCACCCGTATAAATTCGACCATCAAGAACTTAGATATAGTACTTTTCACAACCAACCTATGTAAAAAATAAGGAAGCAATAGTTTGGATTTTTAAAGATGTATCCTAAATTGTAGTTTCGATTTACAATTTGCAATTTTAGCTCGGAGTACTTACACCGAACGCTAAAATTTGTTTAAGTAAAGTATCCTACCGATGCATGTGTCAAATAATGAAAAATTTACATATGCTATATACTATAAGAAAACAGGACTCAGTCTTATCAAATGTTTTTTTTATTTCATTTCTATCGACAAAATTGAATGGGGTGCGAAAAAGAGCTCAGTTCACGCCCTGGCAGCCCCATTGATGAATTCTTCAAATTGTTTTTCAATAATTGTAATCGGGAGCTCTTTAGTTTTCAGTCATGATTTAATTATCATTTTCTAAAAAAATCTGAAGGGTTTTTAGCTTTCAAGAATTTCTATTTGTTTTGTGTGCTTGCGATAAAAATTGTGAAAATGTCATAGAAACCATGGGCGGATCTTATTTAGATGTCGTGCAAGAAGTAGGAGGCGCTTAGAGAAGAAGGAAGGCCATAAAGAGAAGGAGTGGGAGTCATTCAACCGATAATACATCTTGTTATATGACCACATTATGATAGGAGAGGCGTGGCTCATTATTTTCAGTTTCAGTTGATAAATAAATGTAGGCATATAAAGAGAGCTTTTACTACATGATTTTTGTTTTAAATTTCGTTTCCATCGAAAAAATTTAATGGGGTGCGTAAAAGAGCTCAGCTCACGTCCTGGCTGCAAATTGGTTTTGAAACCGGAAGCTCGTTAGTTTTTAGGCAAAATTATATTATCATTTTTAACAAATATGGTTTTTTCGCTCCATTTGACGAGGTATTTAGTGCTTATTATTTCTGTTGTTTGTTGTTTTTGATAAATATCATTCGCATATTACTCACCCTTTCCGTTTGAGTCGCCGCGTTGCACCTATTTTGAATATCAACCGGCAACAGTGGAGCATTATCTATACCGTTTTGACTATTTTGGGTTGCCAAATCGCCTATTTGTCTTTGCAAGCTCGACACTGTTTTCTCTTTATCTTCTAGCTGACCCTAAAACAAAAATCATAAATAAATGAAAGAGTGAGGGAGCGAACGAGGAAGGGCTGAAAGAATGAATTAATTAACGACTGGTTAGATGCATGGATAAAATTTAAAATATGAAAACTTTACCTGCAAGAATATAACTTGTCTTCTGAGATCAGCCAGCTCCAATCTAAATTCGCTGTTGT
>JAEQML010080441.1:0-11592 GCA_016904865.1 Pissodes strobi | reverse complement strand
GGAAACGAGCCATATTTTTCCAAAAATATTAATTTGGCCTGTTTCCTGCTGTCTTTAATTAAAAGCCATATTGTAGCGTAAAGGGACTTCTCTCTCAACCTTGTTTGTTTTACATTTATACATATATTTGTATTGTGACATTTCATCAAATATTCAAAATAAAAATAGCAAGATTTAATATAGAGGCTACTATTTACACAGGATGCCAAAAAAAGTGTATACGATGAAAGTATTTTGATATAGAATTCCCTATGTATTATATTTGATTTGTAATAGTGACCTTGATTTTAAATATTACGCGCGCCATTTACAACAAATTTGACCATAAATTTAAGGAGAAGCATGTAAATTGCGTGCTTAATAATTAAGATAGACCTCCGATCAAACCATACAGTACCGAAATCATCTTAATGTGACATAGGTATACAAACAAAATCCAAAATACAAGGAATTCCCTTTAAAAAAATTAAACTTTCACCAGTAAACTTTTTGAAGCATCTTGTATAATTAAAAATCTCAATCTCAATCGTAATATAAACAGAATTACAAGATGATGGATCATCCTGTAGATATATATTAAATAAAATCTACGAGAAAAATGTTATTATTACATTCTTGCAAGTTATAAGTTTTCTATGTATAAAATTAAAAAGGTACTAAACTGATTAAATTATAAAAAAAATTCAAATACATATACGTTTAAGCTGCTACATATTTTCTTCACTCATCCGTTTAATACATCCTTTCCTGTAGCATCAAAAATATAATAGATGCTAATTGTGGGGTATTATTTGAAAGGAAATTTATCAGGCTATCAGCCGGTACATAATATACAGGACAGGGTGTTCCACCCGGAACCGCTTTGGCCTAGATATGGAAAAGCGTATTTAGAAAAAAATCTGAAAATTTAGTGGTATACTAATGTCGCTGGGGACAACCCAATCTTTAGTTTTCGAAATATTGACAATTTAATATTTTTTTTATGGCAATTTTGCTGCGAATTTTAAGTGCAGTTACTCTTAGTTGGCTATAACGGCGTTGAACACAACGAAATGATAAAGAAATTAATATGATACAGTTCACTTTATGGAAGAGGTGTGTAGGCGGCGCGACGGCGTGACACTCCAGGTAATAGACAGCTGTTTAGGGATTACCGGGGGCACTACAAACAGGAAATTATAAGCTGTAAACGTAAATTTAATGATGATCTGATAAGATCCTTCAAGAACCCTACTAAGTGTATGTGGAGCATTATTAATGGCAAAAGAGGAAAAAACCAGTGAAAGTAAAAAAATACCATTATCTGCTTACCAGTTTAATAACTTTTTTAGTAGTGTTGCAAAAGAAATTCTAGAGAGCTTGCCAGACAGCGATATTTCTTCACTGGACAATATTTCAAGAATTGTAAAGGGAGGTGGGTCTTTGAGTTCAAGGAGATTACCCAAATTGAGGTTAGGGATTGCATTAGCTCGCAGAAAAACAAAAAAAGTACTGATGTGTATGGCTTGTCTGTCCAGCTTTTAAAAACCATAAAAAAAACTTGATAATATCCCCTTTGATTAAGTTAATAAATCAGTGCCTTAAAGAAAGTACATTTCCAAGTGTTTTAAAATATGCCATAGTTGTTCCCATACATAAAAAGGATGATTGGGGGGAATGTCTCAAACTACAGACCTGTTCCTCGGCTGCCGATTTTATCAAAGGTGATGGAAAAATGCATGGCTAAAAGGATAGTTGATCACTTTGATCGGCATGGTCTCTCTCTGAGCGACAGTTTGGCTTTCGTTCAGGCAGAGGTACTGTTCCTGCTGTTCTAGACTTGCTCTCAACCATGATGGATGCATTTGAAAATCAAGAATATAATGCTTCCTTGTTTATTGATTTGAGTAAAGCTTTTGACTGTGTCTCCCACACAATTTTGCTTCAAAAGTTGAAATTTTATAACTTCTCGGACTTAAGTCGAATCTGCAGTGCCGAAGTCAGATGGTTCGTGTTGGGGGGGGTACTGTCGTCGCCAAAGGGCGTGAATATAGGAGTGCCACAAGGATCGGTACTTGGCCCCTTACTTTTCTTAATATTTATAAATGATCTTTCAACATATGACATTATCTCAGTATGAAATATGCATCCTCTTTGCTGATGAGACTACCATGGCACTGAACTTCTTGAGTTGTTGCGGAGTGTGTTGGAGGCACGGTTGAAGGCTGAGGAATGATTCCAAGCTAATAGACTGGTACTGAATAGCGATAAGACACAGGAAATGGTTTTCAGCCTTAGGAATCTAGGTGGCAGAGATCAGGAACCTGTTAAGTTTTTGGGAATATATCTTGATCCCCGTCTTCAGTGGGGATGCTCACGTGGAGGCTATCTCTGGGAGTTTGCATGGAATAGTTTTTATGCTCCGTGGCCTCCAGAGGTCGGTATCTGGAGATATTCTCCTGTCTGCATATTATGCCCTATTTTACTCTGTGATGACTTACGGAATTATAGCGTGGGGTCAAAGTTTGCTCTTTGTCAAAGAAAATGAGGAGCAGTATACACATCAGGGTGAATTGCATGGATACGAAACAAGAGGTCTTGATAACATTAGGCCAATTTTCAGTCGGTTAAGGAAGTGTCAAGGCAGACCAGAGTATAGTGCCGTAAGCTGCCTCTATCTATTAGAAACAAAAGCTTAAATAAATGCAAGGTACCTACATGTTAAAAGATATCTTTTGCAACTTGCTCCCTAGAGCACAGATGAAATTTTAAAGAACGGTTTTACAAATTTTACTTGTTAATGTCTGTGTAGGTATGGTTACGATTGATGTGAGTGTGTTAAGTGTAATTGTAATTTTAAGTTTAGTATGAGTAATTTTAAAATATGTGTTTTGTTTCTTTTTATCTAATAGTATTTGTAGTGTAGTGTTAATGTAAAATTTTACATTTTCATTTTAATCTAATGCCGTTAGCGTGTATTCATATTACTTGACGTGTGTACAGGGTGTCCGGTTATAAATGTAACCCCCCTTTAACTTTTTTATTTGCCCTCGTATAAAAAAATGGTAAATACAAAAGTTGTAAGGATTTTTATACAGTTTTCTGCGGTCTTACTAGAAAAACAATTGAACATCGAAATTCTAATGTGCAGATTAAATTAATGTTTTTTTTAATGGACACCCTGTATATTCTTCTATATATCGATAGACCTTTTTAAGGCGAGTTCAGTAATACAAGGTTTGTTGGGTCTAGCTATAATAGTATAGTTACCACGTAAATTACAAGAATGTCGGGTATCTGATTATTACTGCACCCTCTACTAACTTCTTTATTTGGTGAGCTAGAAAAAAATTCTTCCTTCAGAAGCCTTTGTGATGTTCAATTGTTTTTCTAGTAACACCGCAGAAAAGCTTTTGAATGAATTTACAACTTTTGTATACAACATTTTTTCTAGCTCACCAAATAAAGAATTTAGGAGAGGGGTTCAGTAATAATCAGATACCCGACATTCTTGCAATTTACGTGGTAACTATTATAGCTAGACCCAACAAACCTTATATTACTGAACTCGTCTTAAAGAGCTCTACCGATATCCGGAAGAATATACAGGGTGTCCCATTTAAAAAACATTAATTTAACCTGCACAGTAGAATTTCGATGTTCAATTGTTTTTCTAGTAACACAGCAGAAAACTGTATGAAGATCCTTACAACTTTGTACTGAATATTTTTTTTATACGAGGGCAAATAAAAAAGTTAAAGGGAGGTTACATTTATAACCGGACACCCTGTACATACGGATTTGTATTTGGCATGAATAAATGATTTGATTTGATTTGATTTGATTATAAAGCTGTCACTTGCCATTTAAAAGTCATTAATAATCATGCCGGGGAGGGGCGTTAAATTATACGAACGGGGATTATTTAAACTTTTTAGCATTTCATTGTTTTTTATGCCGTCATAGCCAAGTAAGAGTAACTGTACTTAAAATCCGCAGCACAATTTCCATATAAAAATATTAAATTGACATAAAATGATATTTAAAAAAATATATTTCTGGCATTTTTTTGAACACCCTGTAGTAATGATTATCAAAAAATTATAAAAAATCTATTAAAGTAGGTCTTTCCAATCCAACCCCAAATTAAAAAATAAAGACTTCCTTATAGAAAAAAAAATCTATATTCAGGCGTCACTCGGCGCGGCCTAAGATGACATTAGATTTTCATGTCGATGATGTCGATATAGGATATGTTTACACGTCAGTGTCTCGAGTACTACCAGACTCGCTCAATTTTTTTATAATATGTGCCTTTATTGGGTTATTAAACAAATTTCAAAAATAAATAAACCATAATTTTGCACACATTTTGCACACCGCAAATAAAATTTTGCGCACACCCACACAAGAAAAACAAGAGCGGTTGTTTAAACTGGGGGCCAACTTGACCGTTCTCCCTCGTCTGTTACAAAATTAAAAAATTTGGATGCTACTTGGTTCGGCTAATTTTGCACACCTATTTTCAGATTTTGCACATTCATCTGGAAAAAATTATGAGGTACCAAAAATTTGCATTTCCCCCCATTTGTCACAATTTGAAAATCTGGATGCTACTATGTTTAACTAATTTTGCACAATTTTGCACACCTATTTTCAAATTTGGACACGCTTCTGGAGAAAGTTTTGAGGTGTCCAAAATTTGCATTTCCCCACACCTCCTAGCTTTGCACGAAAATCATGTTACATGTTATGAATCAAATACGGAATAATCACAAATCCTGTTTGGGTTTAAGACACCCTTCCATATTTTATATGCTTGGCTTATACCGGGTACCCGCTTATACCTATCAGTGAATGTTTAGTGGTTGTTTTATATCATTTATAACGAAATGAAATAAGGTAAGAAAATAATGTTCTTATTTATTCTTTTCATAAGATAAAATGTAGCTTTTTGTGAAATGTTGGGTAAATTTATAGCTTTACTAATTTGAGGTTAGCTGCTGCGGCTGCTTTACGTGTGGGCTTTGCTGGACCTGGACGGCATTCACCCAGAAACTTGGTTTGATATGCTTGGAACCGCCCAACTAAGGACATCTGACTTCAGTCATAGTCCACTGTTCCATTTCACCCCTCTTAATCCACGTGGTTCTACACTGATGCATCTAAGGACTCTTGTGGTGTCGTGCACGTAAAGTGGCAGGTAGCTGTGAGCTGAATCTTTGCAGGCACAGACAGAGAGGGTCCCACCGGAACATCCGATTCCCCCGGCCTGGATTATCCGCTGCTAAATGAGGATTTCTTCTAGCTAGGACACCCGATTATTCCTCGAAAGAGAAACAAAGGTTGAACGGCCACTGAACGATATCCACGTGTTCACCCAAAATGGTGACAAAGGAGCCGCTACAAAACGCGTGTTGCCTCGACCGAAGACGAAGTTCCAATTTGAGATTAGGTGTCAGTGGTTTTCCGATCTTGGCAGCTAGTGCTCGGCGTTCATATCGCATTTGAATTTTCAAGGAGCGATAGATAAAGCATAAATCAACCGTAGAGGGCCCTCATGTAAATCAGTTGATTTATTTTCAACTACTAGTAAACAGTATTACACTAGTTAAATATAAAGTAGGTACAGAGTGTGTTACGACGCGACGGTGAGCCGTTGGAAGTATCAATGCACAATAAAAATGTTTTTGATTATTCTGAGAAAAAGTGATGAGATTTAAAATAGGGATCAAAATGGCATATTTGGTAAAAATGAATAGTAGGTATATCGTTTTGTGTATGCACATAAAAACTTTAACTTTAGACATAAAGTCATAAAAAGGATAATGAATGCCATTTAGTGTGTTTCGGATATTAAGATATAATTTTTATTTTTATTTGATTTTTATATAAAAAATGAGGGTATAGGAGCGGGGGGGGGGGGGGGGGGGAAACAATAAAGTAAGTTGTAAGTATACAATATTTCTTAAATAATCGATTAATAACTATGACGTTTAAGGGGCTTTCGGATAAAGAGATTTTAATTTTAAAGCTTATTTTATAATGTTCTAAGTACTTTTTTAACTAGATTGTGATTATAATTTTGTTTTATTGTTTTTGTTGAAAATAATAGATTTTTAAAAATATATAATTTATAATATATTCGTACATACTTTTTGTGGAAATCTACCGAAACGAATAGCATCAAATCTCTTCAATTATTTGACAAACAGGGGGATAAGGCAAATTTTAAACACCTCATAACTTTTCCCAGAAGAGTGTGCAAAATTTAAAAGGTGTGCAAAATTGTGCAAAATTAGACAGGGAGGGAACGGCCAAATTTGTCCCCGTTTAAAAAAAAAACAATTCTAGTTTTCCTTGTGTGGGTGTGCAGAATTTTATATACAGTGTGCAAAATTGTGCAAAATTATGGGCTATTTATTTTTAAAATTTGTTTAATCCGGGGGGCAAACTTGACCGACCCACCTTTATTGGGAATTTTAATATTTGTTTGTATTTGTTGTTTTAAGTAAATGTTTTTTCGGATCAGTTGAGTTCATTTTTAAACCCACGAATATTATTTTCGTTTAAAGTTATCAATAAATAATAGATTTAAAAACTGCGTCTGCCATTTTTATTTGTCATAGCAAAAATGAGTGTTGTGACAAAACTGCGAATGTGTCTTTACTTTAAAAAACTCTACGAATGTCGCGTATTTTACAAAAAAATATATATGGCGATCTTAGTTCAGGGTGAACAAAAGTACAGAACAGTAGTACCACAATACATAACTGTGCAAAATATACCCATTTGGGAAAAAAATTAATGGGTTCATTTGCTTTTGAATTAACATTGTATACAAAATTGCGACATATCAAAACTATGCAAAACAATTTTTATCCGGTGAATACCAAAAACACAGTTTGTGAAAATAATGATGCTATTTGAATAAAAATAGCAAGATCTTTTGAATGAAATTAGCAAATAAAATATAAAAAAGTTATGGGGTATATTGTTTAAAAATTTGAACTAGCTGTGTTAGCATTTAATTCGATTTGAACAGGAACTGTAAAAGTAATGGTATATATCCTGTACATTTATTATACTGTTTGGTACATAATCATGATGGAAACACCGAAGTAATGCTAAGACACGTAGCATGGCATTTATTTTTATTTTTGCTATATTTTAAAAGATTATTAAATATACAGGATGTTTGAAAAAAGGACATGTGTCAGTTTTGTTTTTTAATCGGAATTTCGCTAATGTTCTAACGCAATCTAAGGTATCGTGTTCCAACACCGAATGCCATTGTATCTCACACAGACGACCCGCATTCAAATCTACGAGCGTGCATTTGATTTTTATACTTTTTCTCGATTTTAATTTTTTTGATCTTACCTATGATCTCTCAAATGGTCCTGTCTTCTAAAGGCCTTCCCACAAATATCACAACTGTAAGGTCTCTCATCCGTATGCGTCCTCTCGTGAATCAACAAGTTGTAGCTCTTCGTGAATTGCCTGTTGCAATATTTACATATGAACTGCTTCTTTGGCCTAGCGTTGCCGCCCATCTTAGGTCCATTGTGTGGCAACAGGGCGGGGGCCGACCGCCCTGGGGCCGCCGTCCTCATATCGTACCCCCTGAAATGTTGGTGGTACATAGCCGCGCTGCGTAGCCACTGGTTGACAAAAGCGGCGTTGTAACTAGGGTGATATTGTACCAGGCCGCCACCCGATGAGGACAAATGTGAGGGGGTAAAATGTGAGGTTATTCCCATCGGTACGAAATGGGGTGTCCTTGAGGGTGCAAAAGCCGGACTGCCTTCCATTGGTTCCGTTCTAGGGTACCAGTTATTATTCGGTTCCGTGAGGTAAGCGGATGAGGCTAGAGGAGGAGAGTGTGGAGGGTAAGTGGGTGTGTGAGGAGGGGTTAATAATGGGGACGTGGAGGAATCTGCCTCCTGTTTCACTTGGCATGGAGGCGGCGGTGTGTAGGGTTCCGGATAGAGTCCTGAAATTGGAAAAATGGTTGCAGCAGAAATATTAAAATATATGTTGTAACATCTAACGTAGGTATACCGGGTGACCGTAATTCAGCTTATCCTGGTGTAACTTTGGTAATATTTTAAGATTGGGATATTAATACAAGTGAGTGTAAAAATGTATTATTTCTTAGCGCCGCTTTGACTTTCAGATAATATTACGCAAAAATTTTACAAGGAATTTTAGGTACTCCCTGTATAATTGAAAATATTCTTAAGATTTGGCTGATTTGGCAATAACTAAAAATAATATCTCTTTAAATAATGGTAGATTAGGTTTGGGTTAGTAGAAATGTGGAAAACTGCAATTGTCTGTAATTGAGGGATATAGGCGAGGATATAGGTGGGACTTTCCTTCGGCCTTTGCAAAATTAAAAACATGTGAAATAAAAATTTTAAAAACAGTCAAATCAAACAGTAAGTGTACAAAAACACAAACAAAAAGTTTACAAAATGTTTTCTTGGGACGTGTAATTTTGGAAAAACTTTAGAAATCGTAATTGTATGTGATCTTGAAAAGTGCCATTTTCCTAGTTTTTGCACCCCTGTACAGGGTGGATCGAATTGTATATGGGGATCTCAAAAACCGTAAGAGATACAGTATCGGTCAAATTAGGGCAAAATTGCGTATTTAGGTGCCTAACAATCTGCCGTTTAGAAATTCCGGGTATTTCCACAAAAAAAAACAAAATTTTAAAAATGGCTTTATTTTTTTTCGGCTTATTTAAATACGGATTTCAAATTGAATTACACTTTTACATTGTCACTTTTTTCGCTCTATCCAATGGTGCTATCTAATTTCGCATCCCACGTATCGTCTTCATGGGGTCATCATCAAGTTTCTTTTTTTTTAAATGAACTTTATTTTTTTTTACGTTTTTCGGTTAATAGTGGTGTAATATGAATATGTGTTTTTAATATATTTTATTAATCTTTTATATTAATTTTTTTTAAATAAATTATTTCCCCGTTGGCGTAATTTTAGATAGTTTGGATGCTATATTCCAAATTTTTATATTTTATAAAAATATTTTATTTGTTTTATGTGTTAAGTGAAAAATTGGATCCTTCGTTTTTAATAAAAATTAAAACCAATTAAAAAAGTTAGAAATACACACTCATATTAATAACACCAATATCATTTAAAAAACGATAAAAAATAAAAGTTCGTATTTAAAAAAAGAAAGTTGATGACCCCTTGAAGAAGAAATGTCGGATTCCAAACTGGATACCACCATAGAGCGGAAAAAGTGGCAATGCAAAAGTGCAATTTAATTTGAAATCCAGTTGTAAATAAGCTCAGGAAATAAATAAAAGATTTTTCAATATATTTTTTTTTTTCGGATATCTCCGGAATTTTAACACCACTTTCTACGGCGTATAGTTAGGCACTTAAATGCGCAATTTTGCCCTAATCTGTCCGACACTGTATCTTACGGTTTCCGAGTTCCCCATACATAGTCTTGAATTCAGGCCACCCGGTAGACAATTGCATATTTAGTTTTGCCTGATACACCAAATCGGATCAAGAATAAAATTTTCCGACGAATCAACAATAAAAATCTGCCATATTTTTAAAACATTTTAGGTATAGGTACCTTGGTGCCTATTTCGGTAATTCCAGAAATTTGTGCTACACTGTATAGTTGGCCAACGTCGCGTCGATTGCAAATACCTATCGGTTTTATAAAAATTAAAGAGAAAAGGTGGGCAACTGGTATTTTTCTTTGGTATTTAGTGCTTACCTACATTAATTATTATGTTAATAACATAGCTACTTGTTCTTTTCGTAATGAAATAATGGAGTGTTCTTGAACGCTGATTATATGAAACTCACGTGTTCCTTAGAACATGTCTTTAATTTACACATAAAAACCGATATGGGTACTTATCGAATCAAAAATGACATAGCAATATTAGCGATACGTCGCTTTAATAGAAAATATCTCGGAAAATATATTGCAGATAACTTAACGCATAAGTAGCGTAGCAACTACCTATCTACCACTCTAATTAAATAAGTACACCTATATTATGTCTCATGTCGATAATAAAATTTAATTTCGTCTTTACTTTAATAATTTAATTTAGTGTTATTTAATTTGGCTGCGCACTTCCACTTAAAATCTTTTAAAACTAGGTAAAAACTATTAGGTACCTTACATTTTATTCTTTATTAATTGGATCCTCATTGTTGTAATTTATAATTAATCATTTTAATTTTAATTAAACATTTCGGCTGCAAGAATAATCTGCATTTACTAATATTGGACTAAAAATTTAATTATTTTATTTAAAAACTGTTAATTATTATTATTAACACCTATCAAATTGTTTATTTAACTTTGTAGGAGCCTAGTTAACAGCTAAAATGTTAAACTATATTTAAGTGATTAATGAAGAATAGATAATAAAACAGGAAAATAAATTCAAATTTGAATTGCACACACAAATTAACATACAAATAATTAGGTTTAACTAGACTAAACACCGAAAACGACTAGTCAAGACGACTAAGACAGCAAGGGACATGCGAAATTAATAATACTGACGAAAGAGTGACAAGAAAACATGTTCGCAAGATAGAAAACAAAACAGCAAATCAGGTCCTTCAAATTCGTAAAAGTCCAAAAGCCAAAAGTTATTAATTTTGTTCAGGTCTTTTCTTATTTGGGTATGTATTTGATTTTCCGTACTCTTATAGCGAATATCATTGGTAAAAAATGTGGCACTGCACTGGTGTGCCACTGAAACTATCCCAGTGCACAAAAAAGATTGCACCAGCATTGCCAATAGGATTTGACGATTTGACCATGAGTTCAAAACTCTTTGTTACTAGGTACTTAAAGATAAAAGGGTATTGGCTATTACTAGCGTCGGTCGGCCGAAAGCTGATTAGAGAAATGCGCAGGGAGTTCAAAAATTAATATTAATTAACGGCATAATATTAAACTAAGGTGCATGTAGGTACTCTCATGGTTTTAATTTAATTTATGTTTAAGAGTTTTGGGTTTGTTTGTATACAGACTCATCTTCATTTAATTTGTCAGCATAATTTCGCAAAGTAAAAGCTAATAGGTAGGTAATACTTAGGTAATAAAAGAAAATAAAAAAATCAAGTTTTTTATCAATATTATCAATTAAAATATATATAATAATAATAATAATAACAATAATAATAATATAGTTTCTCGCAGAAACCATAGGTATCCCTTTTGGGTTAGTTTTGGCTAGCTCTAATTTTCGTAAAAAAATAAAACGAGGAGACTAAATTTTATTCTTTTATAAACGCAGATATTGTTCCAAGTTTGTGGCAGATTCATATAATATTTCTACGGGGCCGACCTGACGAAATCTATAATCAATTGGATAAGACGGAGGATAAGACATTTAAAATTAGCTATCTAGGGATTTTTTGTATTAAATAATGGAAAAAAAATTCAAAGATCTCTTCTGCAGAGACGTATAAAACATTAAGATTTTGGACCACCCTGTATAATTATTTACAAATCTTCGGAAAATAATATGAGGTTATAACGACGCTATAACACAAAAAATAGGGGATTATGAACTTGTTTTTTTTTTT
>JAEQML010080440.1:0-11592 GCA_016904865.1 Pissodes strobi | reverse complement strand
AATTATTTTGATACTGTAGATTTTGAGTTTGGTTTTCCCTCTTATAAAAATTTAATGCTGCATCTGAAACGGCCGGAAAGGATTGGATGCAATGTTTTTTAAAACGCCACCCTACTTTGACGCTACGAAAACCAGAATCGACTTCGGGAGCTGGAGCTAGTTCCAGATTGTGCCTATTTACCGTCTGCACTTACAAGTACAAATCGAGAGATAGAGTAGTCTGACGATGACGACATTCGACTTATCAATTTGAAAAGTAAATCGAGGAATGCTTAGGAGCTCTGTCAGACAGTTTCAAAACCTGGCTCAAGGGCCGCCGTTACCATGTGTGCAAAGTGTGCGGTGCACACGGGCGGCCAGAAATATGGGCAGCCAAAACAGGCACCACTAATTTTTTTCTTAAACTAATACAAATAACAAGAAAATTAAATAATGATTCTATTTTCCCTAATAAAATTCTTATTAAATATTTTATGACCTCAGCCTCTATAACGCCGTTGATTGAAACACTAAAATGCATTTCTATGTATGGTCTTTTCTTTCATTCCAATCCAAACATAATTATTGTAGGTTGTAGGTACCTATATTAAAACATTAAAACTGCAGACATCGAATATTAACTAATTAATAAACTGTGTTGACAAACTATTTTTGTCGCCTCATCGCCGTTGCGATATCAGCTCTCGTCAAAGTAAAGCAATAAATTTCGCCTATTTATTTAGGGCGGCTTCTCAGATGCTTTTTATGCGTTGTTTTTGTAATGCCGTAATGGATTCGGTTTTTATCTTAAGAAAAATACATTCTCGTTTTTATTTTCATTTTTAGTTATCTATTACCAGTTTAAGCGACGGTCGCCATCGCGAATATAGGGTAATGAGGAATTATTAGTGCTTATTATAGTATATATTTATCAAATATTTTATTATTCATGGGTGCGGGTTACGGCTATTATTTCGACAAACAATACAAACAATATTACATATTATACCGTAAAATGGGGTAGCATTGTGCCTGCTGTGGTGAGATTGTGACACAACGTATTGATCGTGCATATTCGTACATTTTCGGTATGCCAATCCGCAACAGCGTTACCACATTTGGTAGATTTCTACTTTTTTTGGTTGATTTTCAGCCTGTTTTGAAAAATTTTAGTAGGTAGATTTTCCTTAGTACATTTTGGTAGATTTTAACATAAAAAATTTAAATCCATAAATTGTGGAAAAAGTATCATTAACAATAGTTATTGTTAATGACATTTTTATTAATTAACAATAATTGTAAAAATAACTAAAATCGAAATATAAATAAACAGGCAAAAGCAGAAAACAACCCTCATTTACTTTTATTTCAATGCTGGCAGGCGTGTAAGCATGGTGGTATTTTTATTACTTTGATTACTCCGTTCGCCTGCTTTCTTTTCGGTGATTTCCCTAAACTTTTGTGGGATTCGCCTCTGTATTTCCCCGACAATCGACGATTTATTTCATTTATTTTATTTGCTACGGTTCAGTTTTATAAGTTTATGAATAATAGTCTGCTGCGATAGATATTAGTAAATTATTTAGTGTGAATATGAAGCGTAATTATGAACAATCTTATCGTGTAGAATGGGAACAAAATCCATTATTTTCCACTTGGCTTTGTAAAGCGCAGGATGGTTATAGTGCCCATTGCAAAGCCTGCAATGTTAGGATTTTATCGCGAATGGCTTCTTTAAAAGAACATAATGCTTCTGCGAAACAAAAAAAAATGTTATTGGATTTACTGGAGTTCTAAGGTTTGTGTTTTCTATAATTTTTTAATTAAAAACGTAGGACGTAGGATAATCACAATCATAATACACTCTCTAATCTGTTATATATATTTTTTAGATTGATAAATTATTCAAAAACGCCTCAGTTTTAGATAAAATTAAAAAAGCGGAAATTAAAATAGTTTCTGGGCTTGTGGAGCATAATGTACCATTTCTTGTGATGGACCATCTAAGTGATGTCATCAAGGATGCTTTTCACGGCTCAGAAATTGCAAAAAGTTTTCCTGTAAAAGAACAAAATCAGCTGCAATAGCCTATAATGTTCTAGGCGCAAAATTTGAAGAAAAAATGGTGGAAGATCTGAAGTCAGGACTATCACCATTTTCAGTGATCATTGACGAGAGTACTGACGTAAGTACAACGAAGGTCCTTGCTATCGCTGTTAAGTTTTATTCCAATACAAGTGGCTGCGTAAAAACCAGATTTTTGTGTGCGGTATATATACAAGGAGAATTTGCTCAAGACTTGTTTGATGCGCTTAATGGTGCCTTAATAAAACAAGGACTTAAAATACAGAACCAACTGTTAGGTTTTGCTGCTGATACAACAAATGTCATGTTTCGGGATAACAACGGCATTATTGCTAAAATTCGTGAAGCAAATCCTCACTGCATACATATTTGTTAAATGCGTATGTCATTCGGTAGCGTTAGCTGTAAGCCACGCTTGCAAAGTTCTTCCAAGATCATTAGAACAGCTTGTTAAAGATGTTTACAATTACTTTTCTCGAAGTAGCAAACGCCAAAGAGATTTTGCTGAATTTCAAGAATTTACTGCTTCAGAAAAACATAAAATTTTAAGACATTATGATATAAGATGGCTTTCTTTTCATAATTGTATAAACATAATTTTAGAGCAATGGGCGCCCTTAAAACTGTTTTTCCAGGGACAATACCTTACAGACAAAAAACAACGTGTCTTGTGAGTCTCTATATAATTCTTTTAATGATGGTTTAGTTTTACTTTATCTCAACTTCCTCGATTTTGTTTTACCTATCGTTAATAAATTTAATTTTATTTTTCAAGGGGATTATCCAGTTACTCATATATTTTTTAAAGACATGTCGAGTTTCTTTCGGTCAATTTTAGGATGTTTTATGAAAAGTGCTTATGATAAGTCTACTGATCTCTCTGATTTGGATCCTAATGCCTCGATGTACTATTTACCTCTTAATGGAATGTACCTAGGAATTAATGTCGCAAAAAATCTGCATAAAATACAAGGAAATAAAACAATTCTTAATGACTTTTTAAAAGATGTTAGCTTTTTTTAATTGAATTAAGTAATCAGTTAAGATCTACATTGCCTTTAGATAATGAAATATTTAAAGGATTACAATTTTTAGATCCTCAGATAGTTGTATACCAAGAATTAGGAAAGGAAGCTATAGGAAAAGGTATTCAACATCCTTGCACACCATATAACAGCCATCAAAATGCAATAAAACTTTTAGAGGTAGCACCTATCAAACAACAAGAGAGGTTGGCGATCGAAATTGCCAAAAAAAAGTTAAAACAATGAAAATTACACAAAAACAAATAGAATCTGACAACGAAAATGCTTTACTTCTTCCAACAATTATAATTTTTTTTTTGTTAAACTGACAACGGGTGGTTCCATAGCAAGTATTATTTTAAATCCAAAAACAAAAAATGTGCCTCATTTCTCTGCAGATCGATTAAGCGACTTCCAAATAAACGCTGGTTTTTCTGGAAGACAAATGGATAAAGTTACCAATTGTGTCAGAACATCGGCAGGAAAAAATCAATACCCAGCCAATATAGAACATCATGGAGAAGTCGGTCTCGCATTTTATTTCAATGCTATAAAGAAGGTTCTTTACTTCCAGAAACCTCAGAGGGAAAACGCCCACGGACAGTTATTTATGCAGAAGCAAGTGAGCTGATAAACGGAATTTTAGAAAGAAGGCAAGAGTTTGTTACACCAAATTTCAAGGATTTGTGCGATGGAGGGCAACTGTTTTTAAAGTATGCTTTTCCATATTTCCAGAAGATCTCGAAGATGAAGTGGCCCTGAATAAAATTTCATCGCGTTCGAAGTATATAGATGCAGGCAGCACTGCAAAAAAAGGAAAACTTACCGGTGTTAAGAGACTGATCATCCTCTGTATGGTTCCCGACATCAAAGAAACATACAAAAATCTCAACTTACTTTTTGATCTGGTGAAAATAAACAATATATCCTTTAAATTTCTTTCCGACTTTAAAATAATTCTAATGATTAATGGCTTACAGACAGCAACATCGTCCTACCCATGTCCTTATTGCTACATTTCGTTAAAAGAACTTCGATCATACAGTGAAAATCACCACATAAAACAGCCACGATCGTATAATACAGTACATTTTAATAAATTTAACCTAATTCTGGAAAAAAAAACTAAAACGTGCAAACGAATCCTTTAGCACTATAAATAAAGCCATTTTTGATGAACAAGATGACGTTAAAATCATCGAGAAATGTATTATTCCAGAACTTCACCTTTTGCAAGGATTTGTTAATCATATATTTTTTAAAGGACTGGTACCACTACTAGGCAAAGAAAACGAATTAAAATGGCCTAAAAAGCTACACTTAGCCACGAAAAATTACCAAAGAGAACATTTTGAAGGGAATGCCTGCAGAAAATTGTTGAAAAATGCCGAATATTTAAAGTCGAAAGATATATTAGGCGGCCTGGAAGAAGTTTATATTATACCGTTTGTTGTGGTTTTCAACACAATGAATCGCATTGTTGGAAAGTGTTTTGGTTAAGAGCTGTTGTGTACCTTAAGCGAACTGAAGACTGTCGTTTCACTTTTAAAATCAGTATTGTATTAAAAGAACTAAGAGTCTCGCAGACCCTCAAAATACACGTGATCTTGTAGAGACTGTTCAATTTTTCAAACTGGGTTAGGTGTGTCGTCTCAACAAGCTGGTGAGTCTATTCATCGAGAGTTTTTGTTAATTTGGAAAAAATACAAAATTAATGACATTAATGGCCCGCGATACGGAGCAGTTGCCGAATTTTCTTCATCAAGAATATAATTTAATGTTTGAATTTTTATTTTTGTTTGGACTTGTTTCAAATAATGTATTTTTTATTATTTTAAGTGTAATAAATTGAATATATTTTTATTTTGTTCAAAATTCTCGAAAATAGTGATGTTTATTTTTTGATTGTCTTTTGCCTATTTCATATGTGTAAGCCAATTTGGTCCATTTTTAGTTAAATTTTAAAAAAATTCTTTAAAATATGTCTTAAAAAATCGAAAGAGTTATAAATCTCCCAAGAAGGATCAGTCGCGATTTACGTAACTACTGGTATGTAATATACGGATAGTCTACTATCACCGACCAAAAAAAAATTGGACGGTCTTTCCAAAAAAACCTAAACTCTACAGAGTCGCACTGTGCACCGGTACCTTACAACTTTGTCAAGACTCTGGCTGGATGACAGGTCCTTTGTTCCTAAAATGGCTGGCACATTTTGTTCATTATTCCATTGTAACCGTCGACAAAAAGTTATATTAATTCTAGACGAACATTCCAACCATAAAAATCTTGAGCACTAGAATATGCAAAAAAAGGAGTGATAGTTAGCTGCACACCTCCACACGGCACCCATCGTATTCAACCGCTTGACGTAGGTTTCTTTGGCCCCCTTTCCAGTTACTATAATCAACCATTTCAAGATGGTTGAAAAATAATTCAGGACGAACCAAATTGGAAAGCTATTTTCGGAAGCTTACGAGAAAGCAGCAGTTGTTGGCAATGCAGTTAGTGGGCAACAGGAATATATCCTGTCAACCGTCATATATTTCCCGATTGGATGTTTTCTCCTGCTGAAGTCAGTGACATTCCTCATTGTGAACTGGATGAAGTCAATGATCCCCAACCTGGACCATCGCGTGAAATTTCTGGATTAAATATTCCAATATTAGCCACCAACAATTCTGTCGACGGGAAGACTGACGCACTGGAACATTCCACCACTGCCACAAAATAGTTTTATTCCCGGTCAGACCCCAAATAAAAAGGGTGCTGCAGAATGTAGTTATAACGTATCACTGGAAGAGATATTGCCAAAACCAAAAGCCGAACAGGGAATTAGAAAAAGAAAACGTAAAAGTCAAGGACCCGTAATTCTAACATCTACTCCGAATATAGAGGAAATAAAACATTACCACAATAAAAAGACAAGTGAAAAGCAGGAACGTTATCCGAAAAGACAAGTGACACTGAAAGTTACTGATCGTTTTGAAAATTCTGACAGCGAGACTGAAGATCCCTTTGCCGCTGATGACGAAGTATCATGTATATGTTGTAATGAGCTGTTCTCTCTGTCGAAACCAAAAGAAATGTGGGTCCAATGCCAATCTTGCAAAAAATGATCCCATTGTGCTTGCGCTGGAATATCCCCCACTACAAAAATATTTATTTGTGACATATGTAAAAACTGATTTGCTTAGTTACTTTACTTTACTTGGCGGAACTCTGATTTAGTTTCGGTATGCCATTTTGCTCAAAGTATCGGCCCAAAATGACACATTTGCTAATACGTAATAAACATTGGAGTAAAAAAAATAATGTCTTAAAAGCATATTAAACTTATTTTCCTGTAAGCAAAAGCATTCTGCATTACATACCCATCCCATGTCTATTTGTTAACGTATTTATTAACCCGTAACTACTACTATTGGGTCCCTGGGACCCGACCATTTTCTACTTGCGCGAATATGTCGATTAGTATTGGCAAATGGCTATAGTGCGTCTAGGAATCCTCCCATGCGGTAGTGTGCAGTCGAGCGCTGAACAAAGTGGACGTGTTGATTAGAGAAGTTTCGAGTTATACGTCACCTCGGGTCCGCGGGACCCAATAGTAGGGTAAGTGTAACTTATTTTTAATTAAAAAAAAATGTATTTTGTTTTGATTTGGGTTTTGTTTTTAGTTAACAGGTTAGTGATGAACTATCACTAAATTTTAATACAATATACATCGTGTTAGGGGCATTTATTGGAAAATCTAACTTTATTTTTAAATTTTAGACAAGATGAGCAGTAAAGAAAAGCCACTTACAGATAACGAGCTGACAAATATACTCACAAACGAAGATTTTTGGACTGATCTTGAACCTTCAACGACTTTGCAAAATACATCTATTGCTGAAGACAAGGACGATGCATGTCAACAAGTTTTGAATGTTGGCGATGAAAGCGACCAAGATGAAAATGATTTGGAAGAATTTAGCGAGCACGATACAGTCAGTGATCTGGAGGGTGAGGCTACAGATAATGAAGATGTCGATGACCTAGAAGAGGATAGTGGACATAGGGCTTTCTGGTATGGCAAAGACGGCACTAAATGGTCCAAGCAAGCACCAGCGCGGGGTAAAGTTTTAGCTCATAATATTATTACTGGGCTTCCCGGTTTGAAACGCGAAGCTCGTCAAAATCCGCCCAAAAATTCACTAGAAGCATGGCAGTTGTTTTTTACTGAAAAAATGATTGATATAATTGTTCGATCTACAAATCAAAAATTAAAAGAAATGCAAAAGAATTATGGTCAGTTTAAAACAAATAAACACTCAAGAGCAAAATTTTCTCCAACATTTATTAGCAATACTGACGCTATAGAAATTAAAGCCTTTTTTGGTCTTTTATATTTTCAGGGGCTATTTAAGTCAAACCACGAAGATTTAAAGTCCATGTGGGCAACAGACGGTACTGGCAGAGATGTATTCAGATGTACCATGTCTTTATGTCGTTTTGCGTTCTTACTGTCATGTTTACGTTTTGACGATTGTACAACAAGAAAAGAAAGGGCTAAAAGTAATAAACTAGCCGCTTTTTCAAACATATTTAACACGTTTGTCGAGAATTGTAAAAAAATTATTCTCCAGGGACATGTGTTACTGTAGATGAAATGCTTGTACCATTCAGAGGTAGATGTTCATTCCGTATGTACATTCCTAACAAGCCTGCTAAGTATGGCTTGAAAGTACAAATATTAGCAGACAGTAAAACTTATTATATGGTAAATGCTGAAGTTTACACAGGAAAAAAATTAGTATTAAGACAGCCTATCCCAATACCGCTTTCTCATCCAACAGAGGTAGTTCTTAGATTGGTTAATCCAATAATCAAAACAAACAGAAATGTAACGGGAGATAATTGGCATTCTTCCTTGCAGCTTGTGAATGAACTAAAAAAACTTGGGTTAACATTTGTTGGAACACTCAGAAAAAATAAAAGGGAAATTCCAGCACAATTCCTACCACAATCCGGACGGCCTGTGTTATCTTCAGAATTTGGTTTTACATCTCAAACCACAATTGTATCTCATGTACCGAAAAAGGGAAAATCAGTTCTACTTATTTCAAGTATGCATCATAGTAACACAGTAGACGAAGAAACTCAAAAACCAGAAATAAATTTGTATTACAACGAAACAAAGGTAGGTGTTGACGCATTGGACGAAAGATGCGCTACATACTCTACGTCAAGGAGAACTCGACGTTGGCCAATGGCTCTCTTCCATGCGCTTCTTAACATCGCTGGGGTAAATAGCAGGGTAATCTATCAGTTTGCCAAAGGTGGACAAGAAATAACTCGATACAAATATTTGAAAGACTTGGGAACTGAGCTATGTAAGCCATAGAATTTCCAATAAAAACGTTCCACGACAAATTCGAAGTATAACTGCAAATATACTCAAAATTCCGGAAAGGACAGAAAAACTACCCACTACTGCGAAAAGTGCAAAATTCCAATTTGCCTAAAATGTGCTCACCTAATATGCACAAATTGTTCCAAATAGTGCTTTATACATATAGATGTTTGTAATAATATGTTTTCAGTTAGTACTTAATAAAATTTGTTGGATGAAAAAATTATTTTTTTATTTATCACTATATAAAAAATTGGGTCCCCTGGACCCCATAGTAGTAAGCATGTAATGATTTTAGGATAGTAGTAGTTACGGGTTAAAATAAAATAATTGTATCTTTTCTTATAAAAAGTATGTCATTTTAGGCGAAACTCCCCTAACATCCACTGTAAAATAATTATCTAAACAATGTTTAGCCTTTAGAGGATCGTCCAATAAATTATTTCAACTAAATAATGGAAATTATTTGCAATTAGTTGAAATGATTTCTAAGTTTGATGCAGTATTATCGGAGCATCTTCGGCGCGTGGAATCTACGAATACACCACATTATTTAGCATGGGAACATCAAAATGAATTGATTGTGTTATTAGCAAACTCTGTTCAGGATGTCATCTTAAACGAAATTCGGGATCAAAATATTTTTCTATTATACTAGATTGCACCCCAGATGTAACGCACAGAGAACAAATAACAATTGTAATAAGATGTGTTTCAACCTCAACACCAGTTCGCATGTTTGAGTGCTTTCTAGGCTTTTCCCCTGTAATTCACGCCACTGGACAAGGTCTTTTTGATTTTATTCAGAATAAATTGAAAGAATTAAATTTAAATATGAATTACATGCGTGGACAGGGGTACGATAATGGAGCTAATATGCGTGGAAAACACATTGGATTGCAAAAAAAAAATCTTAAAAAAATATCCTCGAGCATTTTTTATTGCCTGTTTGAATTTGGTTATCAACGATGCAGTAAAAATAAGTTTTGAATCGGTGAATTTTTTAATATTGTACAGGAAGTATACGTATTTTTCTCTTCTTCAAATATTAGATGGAATGTTTTATTAAAGCACCTTCCAATGTTAGCATTAAGCATTGTCGGAAACACGATGGGAAAGTCGGATCGATGCAATCAAACCATTAAAAACTCAAATCGGTGAAATATACGATGCTCTGGAGGAATTGGAAAATGATACCAAAAGGTATATGAACACCAGAAAGTTAGCAAAATCACTAAAATATAAAAAATTTTAGTTTAAATTTATATGCTCTGTTGTAATATGGAACGATATTTTAAGTAGTTAATGTTGTTAGCAAAATTTGACATAAAATCTTCACTAGATGCACTTAATAACTTAAAAAATTATTTCATAACCAAACGTTCTGATGCACATTTTCCATTTTTTTAAACGAATCGAGAGAGATAGCTACAAATGCTGGCATTCAAGAAGCATTCCCGATCATACCTACCCAACGGATTAAAAAAAAAAGTCATTTTGAGTATGAAGGAACTCATGAACCCATATTGTCACCTGAATTTTCACTTAAAGTAAATTTTTACTTTAAGATTGCGGATACTGCCATAATGGCAATTGAAGAACGGTTCCAATTACTACAACAAAACACAGATATTTTCAATGTAATATATGGGATGACCAAAATTAAAAACGATGACGAAATTAAAATCGATTGTAAGAAAATCCATCAAACCCTTGCAGACATAAACAGCTCGGAGAGTGGTATCAGTGCAACTGATTTATTCGAATAAATTATTATAATAATTAAGATATTCTGGAATACATTTACGAAAAAATCTACATTCAACATTTCCAAATTTAACCATAATTATACGTATATTCCTAACTCTACCGGTTACTGTAGCTACAGGTGATTATTAAAAACTATTTACGATCTTCGATGACGCAAGACTTTCTGCTTTAGCTTTATTGCCTATTGAAAAGGAAGTGTGTGCGACATTGGATATTAAACACATCGTCAAAAAAATTTCGGAAACGAAAGCCCGGAAAGTTCGATTTTAATAACTTTAATGTTATTTAGTTATGTGCTATTTTATTGGACATTTATGCTTTTTAATTTGGAGACTAGATTTGACTCTGATGGATGTTGGATAATACCTACTTTAATTATTTGGATAAGTACCAATTTATGGATAGTATTACTATACTATTGATACATACATAACAGGTCTCGGGTAATATACAGAGTGGTCCAACGAAAAGTATGCACCTAGCTTTTCTCCTTTTTTTGTAATTTAACGCGAACATGTTCGGACACGTGGATTTTGCTTTAGAGGGGGACACATTTTAGACACATTTTACAACTTGTGCATTCAACCCCCTACCGAGGGCGAGTAACAACGCTAAAATTTTAAATGGAAAGTGGGGTCGAGTGATATGTCATTTGAAAGGGCACAAAATTATCTTTCTAATTATACCTAATTTGTACTATTTTACTGTTTAATTTTTTATTTTAAGTTAATGCGAAAACGGGTTTAAGAACATTAACCCGAAATTTTTGGTATTAGTGAAAAATACAAATAAGTTTTAGTTATTGGGAATAAAAACAACTTTTTTTATGGCAGTTGACACACACCAAAGGGAGATCCTATGGCGCTCGACGAGCGGTGTGTGTGCGAAGATGTTGATTGACACGGTTCTTGAATATTTGTAGGTTGTAATTAGTGGGAAACAGATGTCCTGGAAGTGAGTTCCACAGTGATGCAGTGCGCCAGACAAACGAGTTCTGGTAAAGCGATGTTCTAGGTGTTTCTAGTTGTACGACGAACTGGTGCGCTTCTGCCGTCTGTCGGGACTGTCTGACACGAGTTGCCAGGGGCGGGATTATGCGGGCCAAATCCTGGGAACATCTGCCGTGAAAGTATCTGTAAAACAGAGACATCTCGGCCACATGTCTGCGATGTTCCAGACTATCCAGATTCCGGGTCAACTCCGGATCGCCGACGAGACGCACAGCCCTCTTCTGAATGGAATCCAGCAGCTTTAGGGTATGCTTTGGTGCGGCACCCCAGATATGTGAGCAATATTCTAAGCACGGTCTTATTTGCGCTTTGTACAGCAAGAGCAACT
>JAEQML010080431.1:0-11592 GCA_016904865.1 Pissodes strobi | reverse complement strand
GTCATTATTTTTAAAAATATACAAACACAATTCAAATATACGTTCGTGCTCTTGTCCTTGTTTCTCTGTATTTCTCCGAGTTCTGTTCGCTGGGGTTCTGTACAATTTTTTGGCGTGCAAGATTTCTTTTGTGTACCTGCTCCTTACATTCCTCGTCAAACCAGTTCTTTTTTGCGGTTTTCTTTTTCCTACTGTTGTTTGAGTACATCGAGTCACTGCCATTCTTCGTCAATGCTTGCTTGATGTTCAGAGGTTGCGAGTAGTGTGCTTAAGGATTCCCGGTATTCCTGTATCCTGGTTTTATCTTTAAAAGCGTCTACACTCCATCTTTCGACCCGGTCTGTTTTGGTGTTTTTTTTTGCTTGAGATCCTTGCTCCTAACTTAGCTCTGACAAGGAAATGGTCTCCATCCGCATCCACGCCTCGGCAACTTCTGACATCGGTTATATTACTTCCGTGCCTAGCATCGATAAGGATATGGTCAATTTGGTTTCTTGTTATTCCATCGTTAGACATCCATGTTTGTTTGTGGATTCCTTTGTGTTCAACAGCTGTTGATTTGACAAGGAGGTTGTTGGATGCCGCAAAATCTACAAGCCGAAGTCCGTTGTCGCTACACTGTTCATGCAGACTGTGCCTTCCAATCGTTGGTCTAACAGAAATTTGGTCCAGTTTAATGCAGCAAAAACCCAAGCAGCCACGTTTACCAAGAAAGCCAATATGGCGTGCCCTGATATCATTATGGCACCATTCCCTTCATCCTTGTCAATCAGTCCGATTGACTGGGTGTCTCGGTCAACAACAATATATCCTGGCATGACCACGTTGCTAACACTGCAAAGTCAGCGTCGCAAAAGCTCGCAGCGATATTTCGCAGCTAAAAACTGTATACATCGCAGCAGCTGCTCTTGCTCTGCAAAGTGCAAATAACACCGTGCTTAGAAAATTGCTCAGACGTCTGTGGTGCCGCACCTAAGCATACCGTAAAGATGCTGGATTCTATTCTGAAGAGAGCTGTGCGTCTCGTCCGTGACCCGGAGTTGACCCGGGATCTGGATAGTCTGAAACACCGCAGACATGTGGCCGAGATCTCCTGTCAGACAGTCACGACAGACGGTAAGAGCGCACCCGTTCGTCGTACAACTGAAAACGCCCAGACCATCGCTTTACAGGGACTCCTTTGTCTGGCGCACTGCATGAGTGTATAATTCACTCCTAGGACATCTTTTCCCTCCTAATTATAATCTACAGCTATTCCAGAACCGTGTCAATCAGCATCTTCGCACACACACCGCTCGTCGAGTGCCATAGGATTTCCATTTAGTGTGTGTGTCACCGCCATAAAAACCCAAATTTTTCGGCAGAACCGTCGATTTTAAGAGGTCGTATAATGAACTCCTTTATAATAAGAACTAGAGCAAATGCAAATATAAATTTGATAAGCAGTATGACAGATTAATTTTTGCAACAAATTCGGCTTTCAAATTTGTGGAATATCATTGTGACAGAGAAAAAATTTAAATTGAAATTTTATAATATACGAAAATGTTGCATTCTGGATACAAACCTCCAAATTGAAAAGTAACTGGAGGTACTTTGTTGGACCAAGTTGACCAGGAGTAACAAGAATTATGAAGTTTACTCAGAAAATAAAACGGTTTGTTTAAGTATCGACAGATGATCCAAGATAAAAAATGAACCAATAATATGTGCATGTGTTGTAAATTAGGATGGTGCCATGTTTTTGGTTAAGATAACAATTATATCGTGAAATCCTCATACCAGTGAGTATTTGACTTGACTTTAAAAATCACTCAAGATACTGAGAAAAACTCAAATGTTTGCAAGAAATATAGTAAAACAGTTTTCTTAAATATCAACAGATGGTCCAACATACGAAATGAACCAATAATATGTGTATGTGTTGTAAATGAAGATGGTACCACAGCTTATTCAATAACCAGCTATTCATCTCTATCGAAATCGGAAAGTTGGAGTGTCGGGCACTACGCATCCTGACAGTGCCCTTAGCGGTTCAGTTTCACCACCACGGTCTCGTGATTTTTCAGGCAATGTAATGACACGAAGCGAACTGAATTTAAAATGAATATTCCCTTCAAAATCCACGACAAATTCGCCCGAAACTACGGCTATTGCCCTAAAACGACCGGAAATTTCGGATTTTCATAAAATTTTGCCATTTAAAATCGTTTTCAAACGGATTTTAGACGATAAAACATCATATTTTAAATTAAACGAACTGTCATGGCCCTCTTCTAAAATTTTCACTTGACTTTCTCAAATCAAAGGATGCCGCCGCAAGATGAGTAGCTGGTTATTGAATAAGCTGTGATGGTACTATGCTTCTGGTTAAGACAACAAATATATCGGTTAATCCCCATGTTGCTACATTTGTGGCACATTATGAAGAACTGTCGTACAATAGCTTAAATTTGCGAAGAATATCGCAATGATATTGATAATGAGAAATAAATTCGTTTTTAATATAGCCATAAAACATGATGGCTCGACGAAAACCTATATCGTGCGCACAGGATTTAATGCAAAAAGAGAATTGTACAATCGCTAGGTCCGCTGTTATTTGGAAAATGTGACTAAACCATACAACTTAAGGTTCAGATCGCATTGTTATTTCCAAGTATACATGAGTCTTTACTAGGTACCTCTGCATTGCACACATGCCAAGTCTAACATATATCAACGAAAATATAAGTTAACCCAAGAGGAAATGCAAATGGCTTTGGAATCTTCCACTTCCGATGTAGAATTTCCAAACTTGTTACTGGGATTGTTACGATTATAATCAGGCCCTGTTATTTCAGACATGACAGATACTTGAGATACTGTGGTAGTGGATATCAGGATGTTTACTAACAGAGATAAATTCTACAGCTCAATACTTTGAGCACAGTAGCTTCATTCGCAGGTGTGGAAAGAATATTTTCATCCTACCTTCCTAGTACATTCGGACCTACGCAACCGAATAAGACTGGAGAAAGCATGAAAACTAACTTTCTTTAATGAAAATTATTAATAACTAATAAATTGACTATTTATCCAATATTTAATCAATGAATACTTTCAGTTTGTTTTGCATCACTACATGTTTTGTTATGCTTTTAAAACATAGTTTTTGTTGTGTTGGTTTAGTAAGTAAATATAATTTAATTTTTTAAGAGTTTGCATTAATTCCAAAAATCCCGAATTAATTAAAAAAGTCAGTCATCACTTTTTTATATAAGACATGACTTATTGGAACTCTGGATTTGCTTTGCATGGAAGAGCCAAATTGAAACGCGGAGTGCGCCGTATTTTGGTTTCTATGGAGGAACGCGCTTTAATATGGTTCATCCAAAGTAGAAAAACTAACCAAAACTAACCGAAAACCATGATATGGTAGCTATCTAAAAATGCATAAATGATCGCGCATCCTGGAACATTTCCCTTTATACTTATGTTTATCGTTAAAGAATTAAAATTTTCTTTCTAATGTGACGTCACATAATGCATTAATGAGATTGTGAATTTATATGCCTTCTATCAATGTCGCCAGATATGTGCTAATATAGTTAAATCCGCAATAGTCATACAAGCCTAAGGGTGAAATCATAAGATGGGCATATTTTTGAATTGCATTTAAAAATAGTTTTAAAAAAATATGAAATTGCATATTCCGTAAAAGTAATTTTCATGCCATAGGACCCCGGAGACGTTTTAACAGAAAGTTATATCGTCGAAAATGCTATTTTTATAATCTTTTGCTTTGCTTTTGCTTGTAAAAAATGAGAGCTAGAGAGGCATTCACTTACCGTTCGATTTTTTTTCTGATGGAAAGAGGTGATACTGAACAGATCTTCTGATCTGGCAAAGTTAATGTGGGGATATTTCTTTCATTATCTTCTTCGGACTCACTGGTGATTCTAGATGGATTAAAAATTGATCTGAAAAATGCGCATTGTTATTTTAATTACCTAGTCGATGAGAAAATTATGAACATAAAATGGTTATAAATTCTCATAATATTGTTATTGTTAAATTTGCATCTTATAAGTCGTTTAAAATTTAATGTGTTTGCTGTTGTCGTCACTTGTATTTGTATTTTTCCTTTCAAAGTATTTCAATACGGAAATGGTGTATTCTATGGAAGAACGAGTCGAAATAATTTTTCTTTATGGTGCTCAGAGCATGTGGTATTCGAGTACTTGCATTAATTTTAATGACAAAAATGTCGCTACATCTACATGGAATCAAAATTTCAAGAAACTAGCTCCATTGGTAATAAAAAAAAACTATTTATATCAGGATGCAGCAAGGCTAGCAACGAAAATAATTAAAATCTTGCAACACGATTTTCTTTTCAATTAAGTGGACCTGACACCGGAGAGTCGTGCATGCAATAGTCGGCTCCAGGAGTGGAGTTCGTTAGCGCCACCAGTTGTACCAGCTAAACGGGAAAAGCTTCGCTGGTGTTGTGCGGGGTGGTTAGGTACGTTTGATCAAGCAAGAAAACACCACCTTAATTAACTGTTCACTCTATTGGCTTCTAGTCTTTTTTTTTTTAATTTAAAACAGCAACAATCCTACAGGGAAATTTAAAAACAAAGGAATGACCACAAAAACTATTAAGTAATTAATGATCTTGGTACAATATGATGATTGTACTGAGACCAATTCTATTGGTAAACTCGGTACTGTATGCCTTACACCTAAAAACTCTAAGCACTACTATCCGAAGTGATCACTTTGGTTTACTTAAGATTAATTAATACAGTTATGTAAATCCAAATGCATCAATTAGTAACCGCACCAATAATGAACGCAGTAATATTATTATCAATCAATAATAAAAATAATAATATAAGCAATAAAATTAATAAGAGATGTCTTGCTCGACCTACAATAATAAGGTAAAAAAAAATATTGGGAACCATACCAAGTTAGATCGTTCCGAAGGTCTGCTGCTGAAAAGGTTGGAAACTCAGCAGTCACCTGCTCGAGAGTGATGAAAGTGAGCCAAAGGTGAAACCTTGTAGTGGCGCAAGGTAGTGAAACCCGGTCGTGAAACCTTGTAATTGCTTCTGTGAAACTCTCTCTGAAGTTGGAGCATTGCCTGGAGGATCAACTGCCTCGGTCTAATAAGGTGAGCTCGGAAAGCCTCTAGTGTAATATTTAATATTCCGATGAATCGGTTGTGTCAAACACAAATTAGGGACAACCTCAAAATCCCCAGAAGGGTAGTATAACAAAAAATACTAAAGGATTGAGTCGCCTAGAGCTACACTTCAGCAAAACACTTCCTCTATTTTGTAGGTATTTCTAGAATAATGAGATCATCGGTTTCAATCAATTTGCCTTTGCCACTTCCATGGAATTAGAGAACAAACGTCAGATCAGGAAAAAAATGGTAGTGCCAAGGGGACTGGTCGAAATGAAGAAATAGTCGATACGAGGAATACTTCTAAGATAATAAACGAGTGCTACGCGTTGTAAAACGACTGCGGAAGCAACAACTAATGAGCTAAAATTAATGTTTTCAATAAATAATAGGAAATATTCCTAAACGAAATAATAAACCTTTTAAAATCCCAATCGACAGCAACAATTAAGTGAAAAGAGTCCATTACTAATATTCAAGGCTACCAATCGAATATTACAAAACTTATAACATGTCACTCGAAAAGATAAATATAAAGTAGAAATCTCAAATATCAACTGTCGGTAAGAATTGGAACTACAATATAACCTCTAAATCCACTAAAGCATAAGAAAGGAAAACAAACATTGAAGATTGAATGAAAATTAAAGAAAAACATGAGAAAACCACGGGGAAATATGTGAGAGATAGGCCCTAAATCCCTAGAGCAGTATGAGAAGAACAAACAACAAGTGATGTATGCAGAAATCAACAAATTTCAAAGCAAATCAGTGACCCCAACAAGTCAAAGCCATATCGGCTTGAGATTAGAAGTGAAATATTGAAACCGAAAGTAGTATATAAATCTGACGGATCTAACGAGGATCAAAGGTAGGTTATTAACTCAGTTCCTAAATACAGAACTGCAAGTAAACATTATTATTGTAATATAAATAAACAAAGTTAAACTCATATCACAATATCTTATTTTAGTTGTTTGATAAACCTAAGCGAGCCAATATATTAACCACTTAAAAAAAAAGACAGGTACCAGTCACAAAGTGCTGGAGGACAACATAAGAAAAAGGATGATCAGAGTAGCCACTTACGGCCACAACAGTGTTATAAGAGCTAATACATATTATATAATACTCGTAGCGTAATTAAATAATATTTATAAATGCTGCAAGTCCATTAATCTTATTGACAACAAATAAAATAAATGAAATAATAATTAATTAACCGAAGGGGTTAATCCTCAATAATTGTTACCACAAAAAATAGAATCTTTTGTTGCTAAATGCAGCATATAAAATAAAATTTATAATCTTTTATAGTGGCAAAGTCAGACTGTTACAACCCAAACTAACACAAACTAACTAAAGTGATAATAGTAAAAACAGCTACCAGACTGGAAATAATTTAAATTAATTAATCTTTTTGAGCAAAACATAAATTAAGACTTTGTATGTTTCTCTTTCAGTTTCAGTTTTATATACAAATTACAACTTTTTTATTTTACTTGAAATATTTTATAAATTGGAGATGATAGTTGCATCCTCTATTTTAAAAGCTATGCAGGTAATGATATCTGACCATCCGTATAAATAACAAGAAGTATTTTTTTATAGTTATTTTTAGAAATATAAAATAATAACAAATTATATAATTTGTAAAATATCATACGTTTTGTTTAGGCTTGAACCCTAAAGGAAAATCAAATAGATGATAGGAATTTTTCAAAAGCAGAGCAAATGAACAAATAATAGAACATAAACGAAGAATACCATCTTTTCAAATTTGTATTAAAAATTTAAGATGCATTTTATGATGTGAGATGAGCCATAACGCCAGTCTCCAGAAATACGTATGCACACGTGCAGAATTACTAACTCGTCTAATTCCTATCCGAAAAATAGAAATATCTTATCTTACCAAGGATATGCAAAAATTGTATAACGATCACCGAGACACAGGACAATTTGTCAACTAACAATCATCAACCCAAGCGTAGTTCAAATGACTGAGGAGCATTCCTTAATTTGCAACAATTGAACCGTCAAAAATACAGTAATTGATACAATTGAACTGCCAATTTCTTAAATCAAATGGAATTTTATTAATAAGTTAATAACATCCGGACGGATCTGCTTGAAGTTATTCGTAGACATGTTGACGCCTTGAATGTGTTCCATACCGATAATCCCGATGCTCTAATGATAGAATAAATTTGAAAATGCGTGATTTCCGTTAAACAAAATGCACTCAATGGAATACATAAGTGCAGTTGAATTTGTCCCGATGAGATTAACGCTTTAAAACGACTAACTACAGGATTAAAGTAGTATATTTCTAAAAAAGCATAAATTAAATCAGCTAGATATTTCAATTGTATCTATTCTTAGTTGTGATGTTGAATTTTAATCGAAATTTGATGTATTTATTATTTTTATTAGCCACGTAAAATGAAATATCAAAAAAATTGTGGTGCAACAGTAGTAATGCTTAGGTTTGCGTATGGGTCTGTGTATAAATATATCTAGCCTTACAGTGGTGCAAAAAGAAGGACAGTTGTTTGGTCACTGTCTACAATATTCGATTTAGGAAAATCTGACAAATATTTTTATGTTCGTCTCTAGTTACTAAGTGAAATATAGATTGGTCCTTAATCTCGTTGGCATTCATATCACTTTCACGTTTCAATCACTGTCAACAATATGTGTGGACACCTCTGGATTTTAACATTTTGTTATGCTTGAAAACGAATTTATTGAAGAAAATACACTTGATGCGTAAACAGCTAATGTTCGGACCGCTTATCAAATGCCCCAATCTTAAATTAAACCTAACATAAGCTTACGAATATATAGCCTCCCTTGAAAATGTTAGAGCTTTCAAAACAGAAGAAAATATTGAATAACTGAAATTGCCTACTGGTAAGTAGGGATCTTCTAACGGTAATTTATGTACAATATTCTGCTCTAACCTGCACAACATCATCACTACCAGGATCATATTTAACGATGCAGGGTAAATTATCGTTTTTCACTAACACCAGAGCTCCAGATTCAATATTATCGCGTCTGTTAGTAATACCAGATACAATGCTCCTGAAGTACCGTTTGAATAGTTCTTTGAGCAATGGAAAAGTCGTTGAATGAGTGAATTAATTTTAGAAATGCGGAAGGTAAAATCTCTTGCACGTAGGCTGCCAGTCCAGGCTCATTGTGCGTCTCCACATACACCAATTTAGCCCGGCCTTCCTAGCCAAAAAAACACATCTTCCTTGGCTATACCTTCCTTATATCCTCTAGGTTCAGCACGCCACTCTTCAAGTGCGCCGCTCTTAACCTAGCCAATGCTGGGCAGTCGGCAATAAGATGAGTGGACGACTTCTCTCCCTCCAAGCGCCACCTGCTGCATTCCGGATCTTCCGCGACATAGCAGGTGCAAATATACCTGTACAAGCATCAGTGCTCTGTGATTAGCCCTGTCACAAACCTCATATCCCTAATTTTCACGGCCAGAAAAACCCGCACTTTATAAGGTACTGGATCTCCTAATAGTAGCCCAGCCTGCCTCATACTTAGGATTATCCGCCAAGCATCCCTGGCCCGCATATTCATTGCGTTCCTTAGGATAGTGGCGGCCGTACTGTAGGACATACCTAGGAGGGCTCAGGACTCATTGGATGCATTGCAGACCATGTTTTACCAGACTATCAGTCTCCTCGTTTCCCGAAACATTTTAGTGTCCCGCAACTCAAACAAGACTGACACAATTATGGTCGGCCAAGCCCCGCAGGACGTGCCTACACCCAGCCTCCAGCGCAAAATGACTTCTGTCAGACTCAAGAGCCGACAGAGCAACTCTGCTGTCCGAGCAAATGTAGATATCATTTCCTCTGAAGGCTCTTAGCAGGTTCTCATAACTGCATTTGAGGATCGCATACGACTTTACCTGGAACAAGTTTCCATAAGTCCCAAGGATGAAAGCAAGTCTCTTTCCCATGGGTTCTTCATATATATTCGGTCCAGTACCACTGTTTATTTTGGAGCCGTCTGTGTGGGGGTGGGCTGTCATCCGCTCCCAACCACGCATCCCTATAGGATGTGTGCAATCTAAGGGGTCTACTTCATCTAATGGTGGGCAGTATGTAGGTTGTGAATTTAAAATAGAGTCTATATGAGAAATCAGCCGATAAATGTTCTAATTATAAAATTACTGGGCCGACTATTTTTTTTAAATCTCCCTTCATCGATCTACCTCCACCTCTTAAAGGCTTCCGATGTGCGTAGCATTTATTCCAAGGTAATCCAATTATACTATCTTGATTGTACCGATTTTGCAAAAATAATGTTGTTCACCTTGCGTCGCCAATGGTTTTTAGGCTTCAGCAAGGATCTGTGTTTGCATGATTAAAATCTGAACTGAATTAAAGTGATTTATTGCTTAGTTGTTTACCGGCTTCTCATGGTCTTCCGAATAATGATAAAGAAATACATCAATAAAATATGTATTTTAATTTCTAATGTTGTAATAATGTATTGCATTGTGATACGTGGAATTATGGAACAAGATTTATAAAGAGAACAACTACTAATGCTTACATTGTCACCTAATATATTACATATTTTCAAGTAGCGAAGAAATGAGCATGATGAAGCAGAATACTCTGCTAGTGAATAAATACTTTCACAGAATTACATACCTACAGCTCTGACGAATGATATATAAAACATAAAACTGCTTACCCAAAGCTACTAGCGGAACTACAGCTTGAACTCAGCAGGGGCTGAGATTCACCAGAATCCGAATCCGAATCCCTGTTGCCTCCGGCAATGACCTTTTTGTAGTTTCTGATTAGGTCTGGAAAAAAGTAACTCTTATTAATTACCAAATCAGTTTTTTCTTAGAAAGTTAGAGATAAAACACAGACTTATATTTTAAATTGTGAAGTAGGCATTTGAATTTATGTTTTATTAAAATAAAAATCGTTTAATATGTATGCATTAATACACGAAAACCTTTTAGCATTTTTTTTACGTGAGGTTTTATTCCTACTTAAATATTTCTTTTTTCGAATGGGCATGTAAGACAAAGGTTAGACTATAAGCAGAAAAGCTACAAATATAACGGCTTTTTAAGTAAATATTTTTAAAAACCCTCAGACTCGTATAACTGTCAGGGGGACATTTTTCTATTGTTTTCGTCGCTGCAAACTGCAAACCCCAATCGAGAGTGGTTTCTTCAAGTGACGAAAGGCACATTATTTTAAAAAGCGTTAGTCTCTCGGTAAAAAGCTTTTAATGTAAAAGACTAGGTTTGGCAGATTTTTCGGCTAATCTAAATGTTTTTTTAGATCCTGGTCAAAAATAATGATGAAGATGAGCAAAAGCGAGGGTCAGGAATGTCACTGGTCTCGGCTGGGGGACAACATTCTCGATTGAAGTAGTTTCAAAGAATAGTTTCTTTTCAACCTCTTCTTCAGGAAATTATGATCTCTAAGAAAAATCAACTTCCAGCAGTTCTTCCTCCTGCTCTACCTTCTCCAGTATTAGCGATACCTCTGAGTTAGAGAACAAAATGAAAATATATTAGGTAAGGCAATTAGAAAGGCAATACTCTTAAGCACTAATTTGAAGTAACTTTTTTTTAGATGAAGTCCCTAAAAGAGAAAAGAAAAACCTAAATGCTTGCAAAAAATATGAGAAAATAAAAAAGATTAAAGGGTAAATTTTATATTGGCGCTAGAAATATAGAGAGACAAGCACGTCCCATGTTGCCGTCTCCCTGTTCTGGTAACCAAAATGATAAATGTAATGAACTTGTTACCGATGAAAGCCGACTTAAAATGTACAATGAATTTCGTCAAATGATTTCGATAGATGATAAGCGTAATTTCCTGAACACACATATTGAAATAAAAAAGAAAAAAAAAGTAATAAGGAACACTGAAAACTCAACAAGAACGTTCACCATGTGCGACACTTTTACTGTGAACAGGGAAAAAGACAAGTTTGTCGTGCTTTTTTTATGTGTACACTAAATTTGATAAATGAATTTATACGCGGAACATTGCAAAAGCTTTCATATAGTGGAATAGTTGAAAAAGACGCACGAGGAAAACATGTCGCACACAAAAACTGAACAATGATGAAGAACAGCTTATTCGTGACTATATTCTCTTATTTCCAGCCGTAGACTCGCATTATTGCAGGGCCTCTAACACTCGGATTCTTCCCTAAACATCTCCATTATGCATAAAATGTAAAAATCAAAGATGTCAGAGTCAAATGATCGTCCAGTTTCCTTCCAGACAGGTTTCTGAAAGTTATAAGTTAAAATATAAGAATATGACAGAAGAGGAAACAGAGGCAGGCGAATAAACTTATCAAGAACACATGAAAAGAAAAGAATTAGCAAGAATGGTTCGA
>JAEQML010080430.1:0-11593 GCA_016904865.1 Pissodes strobi | reverse complement strand
TAACCGGGTATACGCCGTCCTCCTTGAATGCTACATATTTTAGGAACCGCCTCTGCACGGACTCAATGCTGTTAATATGACAATTATAAATTGGATTCCAAACAACCGCTGCGTAGTCGAGCTTAGATCGTGTAATACAAGAGCTTTAGAGTTAATTATTTGGTAAATTGCTTGCAATTTCTAATTATAAAACCAAGCGTTCTGGAGGCAGAGGTCACTAATTGTTGTATGTGAGAACCAAAACTGAACCTGGCATCGAAAACAACGCCAAGGTCACGAACACTCTCAGATCTACTCAGCACAGTGCCATCCAGTGAGTAGTCATGCTTTATCAGGTCATTCTTCCTGCTAAAACTGACCAGGTAGCACTTTGAAACATTGAGAGTCAGTTTATTGACCTCACACCAGGTGTTAATAGTGAGCAAGTCAAGCTGAAGTTTTTCACAGTCTTCAATACAATCGATTCGCTGAAATATTTTCAGATCATCTGCATATGCTAGTTTATAAAATTTTATGCTCTTAATAAGATCGTCAATGAAAATGAGAAAAAAGAGAGGCCCCAGGTTAGACCCATGAGGAACTCCAGAGCTTGCAGTAAATGATGGTGATTTAAATCCCTCATATTCAACAAACTGTACACGACTTATCAGATATGATCTAATCAGCGCAGCAAGTCTCTGAGATATGCCAAGGTTCTCGAGTTTGCTAAGTAATATGAATTGATCGATTTGGTCAAACGCTTTTTGGAAATCGGTATATATTACGTCAACCTGGCCGCGTGAATTCAGTACATCACACACACACTGCGATAATAAGGATAAATTGGTAATACATGATCTACGATCGATGAAACCGTGTTGGTCTGTGGAAAGCATATTTCGGATATTCTTAAAAATTTTGTCATACATTATGATCTCAAAAACTTTCGAAAAATTACAAAGTATAGAAATTGATCTGTAATTGGTAATAACACCAGGATTTCCCTTTTTTAGGACAGGCATCATCCTAGCCGTCTTCCAGGTTTCTGGAAAAGAACCGCTCGACAACATCAAATCAAAAATGCAAGCAAGAGGCCCAGCCAAGACACAGGCACAATCCTTCACCAAAAAGCTCGGTATACCATCAACTCCCGCGGTCAATTTATTTTTAAGTTGCTTACTTGTTTTAATAATGTCTTCCGCAGTCACCCCCGCAACGTCTATTAGGTCAGCATTAGATATACATATTTGTGTGTTATCGTTGGGAGCGGAAACTCTGTAAACGCTGCGAAAGTAGTTCGCGAATGCATTAACTATGCTCTGCGGTTTCGTAACTCGGTGTCGTCGTCTCTTAGTGAACCTGGAATCCTGGACTGTGCCCTCTTGCTCTGCACAAATGTCCAAAAATTGGATGGGTCGCTGGTGACGTTTTGCTCGGCATTACTAATGTATTGTCTATAAGCAGAATCGACCTGCGTTTTAATTAAGCGTCTAAGAGAGTTATATTTATCAAAGTAAAAGTTTGTTTTATGAGACCTAAAATCCTTATATGCTTTCTCTTTTTTGAAAATATTATTAATTATGTCCCTCGAGAACCATGGTGAAAAATTTCTCTGGCGCTTAATTTTTAGAGGCACACATTTTTCACAGATATTATTTAGAATGTTATAAAGTGCATTACATGAGTCATTTACATTATCCGAGGTGTAAACGGTAGTCCAATTGGCCTCAGTCAGCATCTCATACATAAGAGGGAAATTCGATTTTCTAAAATTAAACTCCTTGGTTGCAGACCTATTTACTGGAAAATTATTTGTGTGTGTCAATGTAGCTTCAACGTTAATCAAAAGTGATGGATAGTGTGGGTCTTCGACCACAAATGAAGTGACGCCATAATGAGTAAGATCGCAGCATACATTGGAAAAAACTAAATCGAGAAGACGATCATTAGCATTTCGTATGTTGTTATATTGAATGACATCCAGTAAGCTTGCGAAATTGTAAATAAGTGACGACTTTGGATCTAGACAACTATTAGATAAATATTAGGGTATGTTAAAGTCACCTAAAATAAGCAAGTGATTTCCGTAAAGATTGTTATAGGTAGAAAGCTGTTCAATAAATGTTTCATAATCATGTGCATTAATAGAGGGTGGAACATATAGAAGAATTATATATAAAACAAAAAAGTCAACCTTTAACTTACAACCTACAATGTCAATACCCGGTACAGCAACACTGACAAATGAAAGATCTAATTGTTCAGAGGAAAAATCACTGCGCACACCCAACATCACACCACCTCCTCTGGACGTATCCACGAGTTCGAAGCTTCGATCAGTACGGTAGACTGTTAATGATGAAGTAAATAGTTCAGAATTGGAGATGTGAGCCACGTCTCCGTGATAGCCATGACGTCCAAGTCACTGGCAGCAATGGCATTAAAAAAAGTATGAGTTTTAGTATTAAGCCCACGAACATTCTGGTAATAACACTGCACAGATTTAAGTGGAGGGCATGAAGTATTCAGTTTTTTACGGCTATATTTGGGCGGCCGTTAGTGTATTTAAGAACAAGATCAGCTTCCCCATTAGCTCTACGGCTCCTCAATTCCTCCTTCTTCTTGCTAAGCTCGCTGAGTTGCATAGGTGTCAGGTCTGCTTCAATATGGATATGATGTGTAGTGATGATTTTGCTTCGGTTATTCAAAACTTTGTGTACATCCTGCGCCTCGGCTAGTGTAACTTTAAGTGACTTATGTCCATTACGGTTTGGCTTTCCAAGCTTAATGACTTTTAATACGCCGATTGGCTGGTTACAGATTTCAGTTAACAACGATTCCACGTGGGATTTTTCTGTAACATCAGCAGCAATTGCATCAATATTGCAGTTGAACACCATTATGTTATTCATGCGCTTCTGCCTTTCAAATACTTCTGACATAATGTTCTCGCTAGATGAGTTAGTTGGGGAATCGTTTTGCGTTGGTTGAATGGTAGGATTGGCACCACCATCTGCAGTACTCTTTGCATTCATCTCCAGACGTTGTTCCAATGTATCGATACGTTTTTGTAAGACCGGTATTAAGCGTAGCCCCTCTTGGCATATTTGGCAAAGATATCTTAGGCATCTTTTAGTTTTCAACTCAATCACCCTTAGATGGACCTAGATCAGTGCAGTTGTAATGGAATTTATTCTTGCATCCGTCACAAGATGCATACTTACTGGACAACGAAAAAGAAAACAAATTAAAGAATCTTTTCTACTGTTTAATCTAAGTAACAAATTTCGGCTCAAAATAAAAAGCTGTAGCTTACAATTTTTTCTGAAAATAATTTACCCCTTATGAAGAATTTTGGATTTTAAAACCTACCATAGAAAAATCATACATAATTGATGAAAATACCGATCAAAAATGGAACAAAACTTTTACGAGCAATCCTAATCTAAACTGTTTTTCAACAAATAATTTAATACTCAACCTTAGACGTGCAACGATCAGAAATGTTTTTTATATAAATACTCAAGCGAACCATGAGTTCGGCAGACTTTGTCTCCCACCCAAACCAGTTCCTTGCAAGCACACATGTGCGTAAGTTCCTAACCTGCACCTGTATTTCCTACCTAAACCCGAGTTTCGTAACAATGTTCGTGAATTCGGTCTCCTCATCTAAAGTAGTAAAGTCCATTCTACGATAAATTTGTCAAAGTTCTAAGAAAGATAATTTCACAGTTAGAGTGCAGTGTAAACTCTGAGTGGAATTAAGTCGAAGATAACCATAAATAAAACACCACACAACTCTTAAAAAAACTATATTATAAAACAGTGACCAAAGACCTATAAACCACTTAAAAGCATACCTCAATCAAAAAGACATGCGCACCTTAGTAATCGGATACAATGAAAATTTATCAAGTCTATCTAATTAATCTGATTAAATTAGGTGAACTTTGTAAGAAATAATATGTGCACTTCTAATTTGGTGGTTTGGACCAGAACCGACAATACATCTAGATTAGCTTATTGATATGCGTTTACATGTTAATTATCCTACAAATTGTAATGCTATAGATTTTACCATCACCATGTACGTGTGTTGCTTTCAAACATTAACTACAATATATTTTTTAAATTAGCCGCAATAATGAATCCAAAGTTACAACTAACCGAACGACTGTAATATAAAAATCCTTACGAATGGATGATGTATGAAAAAGTGCCCGAAAAATGAGAGCCGAGCCGTTAGGATCGCGAAGGCAAAGGTCAATTTTCATGCAAATCCCTCCTGTCAGGACCTCCATTTGTCCCAGGAATGGATTTGCGGTTTTCGCAGTCTTATTTCACGCACCGCCGCTTTGAGAGCGTCAGCGACATTAGTCCGTATTGATAAATAGAAGTAAATGAACAGAGTGCTTTCTGGAGTAGTATATTGGTAAATTAAAATGCATATAAAGTCGCTGAATAATGTAGGCAGATTCAACTGCCGCTGTTTGACTGACTCTAATGATTGAATAGCATCGTTCTCTCAATATGGGGACGTCTCTCAGAATCCATGGTCGCTCTTAGGGCTGGTGCTGGACTAAGATACCAATGTTTAGCTATGCGAAGTAGACAAAGCCTACCAGCTTCGGAAGCTCTGCTATAAAATAGGAAAAAATGTCTTAAGGCATTAAAGGAGTTCTGTTAATTACCGATTTGCGAAATGTCAGGGTATCTATTTGAAAGAATCAACAATATTAGCAAGCACGATTAATTTTCTTGGAGTTCGCATAAGAAGGAAAAATGAATACTAAATAAATGAAGCTACCGACAAAGTTATAGGATATAAAAATGGGAAATTTTCAAGAAAAAGTCAGAATATCAATCGAACAGTCATTACCGCAATGTAAGAATGTTTTAATTGATATGGAGGTGTGGAACAAAACTGAATTGATCTATATTTGGAAGCGTCTAAAGATGTCCTTGGGAGATGCACTTTTTAATGAAATGCAAACATTTAGCACTCTGATAAATTTAATATACAAATTTGTTGTCTTCATTTGCAACTTCAGTTAGTTACACTTTGAAGAATATTTTTAATTTTGCATCTGAAGAGCAGAAAATAATAAAAAATTACTAGCGGTCTTCAATGTCACAAGATTTTCCAATTTCTTAAGTGATCAAAACATCCGAGTTGGAATTGATGGACATCTCGCGGAAGAGTTTAAAATCAATGCCGGAGTTTCTCAAAGGTGTATGTCATCTCCAACACTGTTCCTGCTCTATATCAAAGATGTATGATCGGAGAAACAATTCTACTTACAGCTTTGCAGACGGCAGCATTCTTATATCCTCATTCATGTCGCGGACTCAAATGACCGCTGTTCGTTCCCAAAACGAGGGAGAAAATCAGATTGCTGCCATCAATGAGGATATGAACGCCATCGTGGAATGGGGTGAGAAAAACAATGTCAAGTTTAACGCAGCTAAGACTCAAGTAGCTGTCTTCTCATGAAAGCAAAGACCGCAGGATCTGACTTCCCATGACAGGATAAACGCTGAATCTGGCCTCATCCTTGCTGGCATCAGCGTAGATAATAACATGCCTTGGCATAATCACGTCACCAAAACCGCCAAAGCAGCATCACAGAAGCACTCTATAGATCAAGAAAATTGTATACACCTCATCAGCTCTTACTGCTCTATAAGGTCCAGATAAGACCATCTGTGAATATTTCTCCCATGTGTGGAGCTCGGCACACAAACACTTGCTCAAGATATTGGACTCAATACAGAGCAGTCCGTCTTGTGGATGACCCAGAGTTGACTAACGATTTTGATAGCCTTGAACATCGAAGAAAAGTGGCGGATCTACTACGGAAGGTGTTCGAACGAGCTGGCACTTATGATTCCGCCCAGAGTTGTGCCAAGCAGACACAAGCTGTTCATTAACATACGATTCAGTTGCCAATACCTAGGACGTCGCTGTTGCAGAACTCTTTATCTGGAGGACAGCCTCGCTCTGGAATGGACTTCCGAGTGACGTCTTCCCCTAAAACTACAACCTACAGCGCTTCAAGTCCAACGTCCACCAGCTTCTAGCAAATCAGAGCTGCAAAAACTTTCATCATTCGAAACTAATTAACGAATATGCCTCCGTAAAAACTAGACACTATTTTTTTAGTGTTGTATGTTTTGTTTCCTGTTTTGTTTCAGCGTCCCAGAAGCTTGGCGCGCTATTTCGCAACAAATAACTCTATACACCGCAGCAGTTGCTCTTGCTCTACAAAGCGCAAATAGGACCGTGCTTAGAATATTGCCCACACCTCTGGGGTGCCGCACTAAAGCACACCCTAAAGCTGCTGGATTCCATTCAGAAGAGAGCTGTGTGTCTCGTCGGCGACCCGGACACCGCAGACATGTGGCCGAGATGTCCCCCCTTTTACAGATACTTTCACGGCAGATGTTCCCAGGATTTGGTCCGCCTCATCCCGCCCCTGGCAACGCCTGTCAGACAGTCATGACAGACGGCAAGAGCGCCCCAGTTCGTCGTACAACTGGAAATATCTAGAACATCGCTTTACAAGAACTCCTTTGTCTGGCGCACTGCATCACTGTGGAACTCGCTCCCAGGACATCTGTTTCCCCCTTATTACAACCTACAACTATTCAAGAACAATGTCAATCAACATCTTCGCACACACACCGCTCGTCGAGCCCCATAGGCTCCCTTTAGTGTGTGTGCTACTGCCATAAAAAATCGTTTATCGTTTAAATGGATGCTTCCCGCTTGGATAAAATGTGTGTTTATATTATTGTTAAAATAATTAATTTTTTTGTTTCATATATGGTTTTAGTTTTGTCTTAATTTTAATAAATGTAATGTATAATTATTAATAAAATAAATTAAACGGCATACTAAAAGAATCAACCTTCCGAAAGGAGCGGCATTTTGAGTGCTGACACCAAGGCGGCCGAATAATACCTAGGAATGGCTCTGTCAGAATCAGTCATAGCGGAGGAGATATCGACCAAATTGAAAATAAAATAAAATAAAATAAAATGTGCACTTCATGTATCAAAGCTATAATGAACTGAAATATAAATAAACTAATGCCTGATGATGCATTGGAGGTCTTGGCATTTGGTATCGACGATTCGTGGTTGACAGGTAGATTTCCTTCCTGCCTAAAATCAGCCAAGGTTATTCCTTTGCATAAGGGTGGCGACTTTCAGGATACTTCTAACTATCGTCCGATATCTTTGCTTTCGACTGTATCCAAAGTAATTGAAAAGATCGTTAAAGGCAGAATATGGAGTTTCCTTCAATTACACAATCTTGTATCGTCAAGGCAATTTGGGGTTCAGGGTTCCTTGGGAACACACGATGCTATTTTTGATCTGCTCACTAGCGTTTACCGCGATCTTAATGATGGTAGGGCAGTGGCTGCGGTATTCTGTGATCTTACCAAGGCCTTTGACTACGTTAACCATGAAATATTGCTTTCCAAGCTTGCGTTGTATGGATTTAGGGGCTCTTCTCTTGCTTGGTTTCGCTCGTATTTGGAGGATCGACGGCAGTTTGTTGTTGTGTCAGGTTGTAAGTCAACAGTTTTAGATATCGGAAATGGGGTGCCACAGGGATCTGTTCTGGGAGCCCTTCTGTTTTTAATTTACATTAACGATCTTGTTAGCGTCGGGATATCTGATCGTTTTACGCTTTTTGCGGATGACACCTCTGTTGTATGGTGCAATGACTCTGTTGATGCTTTGCGACAGAATGTATCCGGAGACATGTTGGAGATAAAGGCCTGGTTTGATTGTAACAAACTTTCCTTAAATATTAATAAAACCCATGTGATGGGTTCCAGATGTGACACGGCTGGGCTGAGTTTGGGCAATGAACCAGTGGATGTGAGGGTTGCTGCCAGGTTTCTGGGAGTTTTCATTGACTGTGAGTTACTTTTTAGGGATCACATTATTAACCTAAGCAAGAGATTGTCATCTGCATGTTTTGCAGTGAGAGCTGCTAGGGACGCACTTGGTTCTGGAGTGGCACGAGATGTGTATTTTGCTTTGTTCGATTCACACTTGAGGTACGGCATACCATTCTGGGGCATGAGTAGCCAGTATTTGCTGAATATCCTGGTTGTTCTTCAGAAGAAAGCAGTGCGTTACATCGTGGGGGTTAGTCAAAGGCAATCGCATATCGTCCAATTTTCATAGACAAGAAGATTTTAACATTGACATCTCTCTTTATTCTCGAGACTGCCACTCTAGTCCACAAGAACATAGGTTCGATGGAACGTCTTCCTGGACTGCACAATACTCGTGGCGCTAATAATTTTCTTCTTCCTATCCCTACAAGCACCCTTACCAAAAAATCATTAATTTACGAAAGTAAAAAAAATTATAATCATCTCCCGGCAGATATTAAATCTCTGCATGTTTTGCGACTATTTGGAAGTCACTTAAAAAGGTTATTGGTGAGTAAGGCCTACTACACTGTGGCAGAGTTTTATGCCGACTCCTTTGACTGACATCCCTGCGCTGGCGAATGTCGAGATAAATGCTTAGGGAACTTTATCTTCGTATATAAATATTAAATTCATTATTATTTTATTTATAGTTTTTCTCTATGTGTCTTATTTTAAGGTTATATTTCTTGGCATTTTTAATATTGTTAGTAGATAGCATTTATATTGATGTTTGTTTGATGCCAATTTATTTATTTAATGTTATTTTATTCTTTAAGTTAGTCTTTTTAGATTATTTTAAAATTGTTTTTGTTTTGTTCCTGTATTTTATGGAATACTTTGTTTAATTATTTTAACCTGCTTTGTGAATGAGAACATTATCTTGCACTAATAAAGCATTTTTGACTTGACTTTGACTTTGAATAATAGTGGTCAAGTCTGGTCAAGCATGGAGCATGGCATATCGTGTAAGTTCGTTTGGATAGATTTGCAGACTAGGTTTATCTTCAAAACTGGGCAAAATGATAAATTTTCGTGCATACACAAATGAAAATACGTACAAGTAACCCAAACTGGAGAACCTGTTTATATAATTTTAAGAAAAACCAATCCCGAGGACGTTCGAAAAAAATCTAGGTAAACAATGGGAAAAAATGGATATAAGTATCTACAGGATGTTGCTATAGGCTATCCAGTGACTATTTGCAAAAATATTTCAATGCAGCAAATTAAACCATATTATCCAAAACTTTACAGGAAAAAGAAAAGTGGCACAAGGTTACATTTTGGATGACCCAAATATAAATATTTTGTAATAAAATTATTGTTTATGGACATATGTTCAAAACAGCCAGGAGGCCCAAAGGACAATGGGTTTTGCCCTTCGAAATTCTATTATAATAATTATATTAGAAATATTTGTATTATAAAAAAGTCTGATTGTTCCTTCTATGAAATAGTTAATAAAGTGTCGTTAGCACATGCCAGCATAAGGCACGGTGCGTGCATGTATAATAAGCAAATTATTAGTCATTGGCAAACCTGATATATTAATACAGTTACTGTTTGTAGATTAAATTAGTTTTATATGACGAATCCCAGAAGAAATGTATTACAAGAGGGTCACCAATATATCAGACACGTCATCTATTTTAACCTCTCTTAGTATTTATTTATTTCATTCAAGTTTACCCCATCAGCCTTGGCCAATTAAACATAAATTCAACATCATATATAACAGCTAATTATCCATTACCTACCATATAATGACAAAGTCGTTTGCAATTATATTATTTTTCCTATCATTTCAATACAATTCACTAATTTTATGGATAAAAATAAATTAAATTGACGAGTTTCAAAGTGCAGTTCCACTTTAGCTGCATTACAATAAATTGACCATTAAATTACTACGTCATAGATTAAACTAAATTTCATGGGTACACCTACCATGCAATGCTAAATTTTGAAAATAATAAAATACACGAGGAGGCGAAGTATTATTTACTTTAGGGAAAAATATTTTGCTAAGCTTTATTCAAAAAGATAATAAGTGAACCAACTCACATAATCTAAAAGCTTTAGAACCAGTCGTAGGCAACTTAAATAATAAAAAAAATACCCATCACCACGTTTCGCAAAAAATATGACTAGTTTCTTTCTGAATTAGAATAGATCAAAGCTCATCATTATTAGATTTATTAAAAGCTTAGAAAGGAGGCTTACCTAGCGAGCAATGACATGAAGTTCTCTGTAATCACCAGGTTCGAAAACATGGCAATGGCAGATCACTGAAAAGAATATTTCCCAAGAAAAAAAAATCGGTTTCAACCGATTACGGAAAAATTATTTTAAGAACAAAATTCTCATGCAGAAATTCAAAATCTAAATAAATTTTTTCAAAATCTTGCTAGCCCTTTCCGTTTTTTTTAACACATTTTTGTTTGCAGTGAAAAACAGTGATAGATAATCTAAGAAATAACGGAAGTATATAAATTAATTATTTTGACTATTTCCCTCGTATTGGCTAAGTAGAGAACGATTTTCACTTAATTTTCGGTGAAAAGCAGACCTGGGGATTTACCTCATTCACGTGTTTCCACCAAATTGATGTGAAAATTTTCAGTAAATGAAAACACCCCACTGAAAATTCACCTAGGATGACGTCAAGACTGAAAAATAACCTGCGATTAGGTCAATGTTCTTGTGTAAGCATAACAGGCACAATGAAAAGATGTCCAACAGCAGCAATCGAGGCAATTGAGGGCCTCGCACCTCTACACATTTTTGTAGACGGAGCAGGTAGACAAGCGGTGACTAGACTCACAAGAGAGGTAGCGGGCGAGGAAGGATGGCTTAGAAAGAGTGAATGAACATCCCTGACAAAGGATATACCACTTCTAGGGATCCCCAGGGACGGTAGAGTCAAAAGATACAATTTTGAAAAATATTTCACGGTCCTGATAAGAAGTAGAGAAGAATGGAGAAGAACACTACTTGCATTCTTACAGTGCCATAAAATGATATACAGATGGGCCAAGGACTGAACAGGGGAGCGGAGCCGCAGTATTTGGTCCATGAACTAAATTTTCCGAAGCAATGAGAAAACACCCGGACATATTCCACTCTGAAATAAACGTCGTAGAAAGATGTGCGCATTTCAATCTTGGCCGAAGCTATAGGCAGAAAGACATTATTATCTTCTCAGACAATCAAGCAGCCATCAAAGTGCTGAACTCACCAACAATCAACTACAGAATGGTATGGGAATGCCTTGATAGTCTAAACGAACTAGGCAAGAATAACAAACTATCCCTTTAATGGATGCTAGGATACGCTTGAATAGAAGGCAACGAAAAAGCAGACCAATTTGCAAAAACAGGAGCACAAACTTCTTCTTTTAGGACAGGAACCCTTCTGTGGCATAGGGATGCACACCTATAAGGAAGACTTCAGGAAAGAAGAGTGATTCAAATAAATTAGTGCATGGTATTTTTTTTATGGCAGTGGCACACACACTAAAGGGAGATCCTATGGCGCTCGACGAGCGGTGTGTGTGCGAAGATATTGATTGACACGGTTCTTGAATAGTTGTAGGTTGTAATTAGTGGGAAACAGATGTCCTGGGAGTGAGTTCCACAGTGATGCAGTGCGCCAGA
>JAEQML010080427.1:0-11594 GCA_016904865.1 Pissodes strobi | reverse complement strand
TCATGTGGTAGAGAATCCTTTATAAAAACACCGACTCCGCCCCCATTCACCTGAAATCGGCTGATCGTCTTTTGATTTTTACAATTACACCATTTGTTTTTGGACATACGCATACAAAATCGATTGACAGGCTGTCGCCTTCTCCTTCTAGTTATTTTCTGTGGTGACAACAAACTTTTGGAAAAAAAATGGTGTCCGGTGATTATTAATTTGTATATACTTGGTTATGTGAAGTACACCCCCTTTCCACTAGAAAGGGGGTGTCCTATAGAGTAGTTTAAGCCAAAAAAATCGGAGGATCCTCCACATTTCAGCCGAAGAAAATGCCCCCCAAGTTCGAGTTTGGAGGTTAATTGACGTAGAACGGACAACGTTCCTCTACTACTTGCCCAGGTGGAACGTGAAACTAATGAAAATGGAAATAATGAAATTTTAACCGGCCAAATTTCTTAGGGGACATAGCATAACAAGTAATTACTTACTGAATTTAACCCAAACTAACCCCAGACATGCCCAAAATAATAAAGATATTGCAATTTGCAATAACAGAAGTGATTACTTACCAAAAAAATCAAAAAACATTTATTTATCTAAAGTTCACATTAACTTAATCAGACTAGTCATAAAGCTAATGGAATGCATATCGTTCCCGGATCTGGCGGATAATATTCCGGAAACGATCTTCTGGGGTGTTGCCATACATCTGCGACCACATAAACTGGTCGACGTATTCAGCCACAAATGGCGATTGCATGATACTCAACCGACGCAAATATTGTTTGAGACACGCCCAATAACCTTCAATTTCGTTCGTGCATATTCCAGTTTCGCGGATCGACAAAATTGCGTGAATGATCCACAGTACGATGAAATGGAGAATCGCCAAATTTGACAGGCCGCCAGCAATCAGTCCATATTTCGGACCCAGGCCGAACGTGTCTAATGATCATATTTTGCAAATAGTCTAAGATCCGAGCTAAAAACGATGGTCACCCATCTGTTTAATAGATGAAATAGTTATTTATGTACCGAGGGTATTAAGTAGATGTTTATGCCCTGAGGGCGACAATGTTACAAACCCGAGGGCCTCTGGCCAGAGGGTTTATAAGTCGCCCGAGGGCGTACACATCTATTAATACCCGTGGTGCATACAAACTTTTTTATTACGCATGCATCATAATCAACGATTATCGCACGCTGCAGCGTGCTTAAAATTATGTTTATGATGCACCTACTTTTTTAAAGGTTGCTATAGAAACATTTGATCATGTCAAATGTGACAGATTAATATATTCGTCAATATATCCCTTCAGTTTAATATTTAAAACATTTTTGAGATTATGATGCATTCGTAATAAAAAATAGCGTATGATATACTATTATGTCATACTAGTTCGTTATTGCATTCACAATATGTAAATATTTAAAAAAATACGAATTCAATTCAATTATTTGAGTCCATAAAGTGTACTTTATGCCCGCACGGGCCATAAAGTGGACTTTATGCCCGCACGGGCATAAAGTAACCCATGATGTAAATGGTATCTAAGGTATAAAACACAATAATGTACTGGTATGACAAAGTATTTTATATTCAATTTTATATATTAAAAAATATATCACGAGTGGGTTGGCTAAAAAATTCTTGGCAAGACTATAATTAATTAAAAATTGAAAATTGACTTTTTATTATGCATTGCACTAATGAGTTTAACGAATAAATTTAATACCAATCGAAAGTATGGAGCCTATAAAAAATGCAAACGTTGGGTTGTCTATTTTTTTCCTGGCGTAACTACTGGGTTGGCAGGTATAAACAGGTATATTGCTACTAGCAGGGGCGAGCGATCCATGTACGCAAGGGAAGCATTGCTTCCCCTAAATAACTATCACAAACCTCAAATAAAAAAATTTAAATATTATTAAGTGAAGAAAGTAATATATTACTTTATCTTTGTCATACGAATGAGAATGCGTGTGTTGTTTCGTCGTTTGCCTTGCTTATTACTTTGCATGCAAAATTTAGGTGGTGAAGCCCGATGCGGGAGGCGCCAAGTTGCGAGAGGTTTGTCACTAAATAAGCAGTATTAAAATTAAATCAGTTTTTTTAGTCCAATTTCCACGATGGATATGGATACAACGCCGACGTGTGCGGCAGGCGTGGTGGATTTGTCGGCAAATACCGAAGCGGTCGGAACTGTACAGTTGTGTAATTGTGTGGTCTGTTATGTAATAAATAAAGGGTTTTCTTCGCAAAGTTTTTGCGAAAAGACAAATATGATAAACACGGGCAGGCCAAAGCCCGAAATGAAAAATCTCACGACAAAAATTAAAACTTGCATCCGACATTTTAGTGCCGATAAATATTATGTGCAGTATGGGTGGTTGACAGGTTGTGAGATAAGAAATAAACTTTTTTGTTGGCCTTGTTTGCTTTTTGTTAATGAACATGGTGTGTGGAATTACAACGGATTTGGCGATTTAAATAATAAAGTAGTAAAACGTCACATTAGCTCCAAAAACCACTTGCAAGCTGTTATTAAAGAAAAAGTTTTTGGAAAGATACGAATCGAACACGCTTTAGATAAACAGTTACAGGTTAGTCATCAACAACATAATGAATTAGTGAATAAAAACAGGACTGTGCTTAAAAGACTTATTGATGCTGTGTGTTTTCTTGCCCTTCATGAACTTGGGTTTAGAGGGCACGATGAGTCGACGTATTCCGCAAATAGAGGCAATTATCTAGACCTTCTTTCTCTATTATCTAAGTATGACCCATGTTTAAAAGCTCATTTGGAGCAGGGCCTTGTTTTTCAAGGCACTTCAAATCGAATTCAAAACGATTTAATTTCTGCAATTTCCACTGTTATTTTAAACAAAATTAAAGACGAAATTAAGCAAACACGTTTTGTTGCTATTATTTTGGACGAAACGACTGATGTTACCAATTTTAGTCAGCTTTCTGCTGTAGTGCGGTTTGTAAAAGAAGACGGAAACATACAGGAAAGATTTTTAGGTTTTATTAACGTGTCAGAAGATAGAACGGCTAACGCACTGTATAAAATTGTATGTGAACTTATTAAAAATATTAATGCCGCTGAAAAATTGGTTGCTCAAAGTTATGACGGTGCTGCTGTAATGGCTGGGCATTTAGGCGGTCTTCAAGTAAAAGTGCGTGAAACTTATCCGGGTGCCATTTTCATACACTGTTTTGCGCACAAATTAAACTTAGTTTTGTCTCAATCAGTAATGAAGATAAAAGAATGTAAAGTGTTTTTTGCAACTTTGAGTGGAATGGCTGCTTTTTTTCCAAATCTACCAAACGAACTCAAGCATTGGATACAATTGTAAAGCGAAGACTACCGAAAGTTGCTGCTACGCGCTGGAACTACAATGGCAGGCTAGTACTAACTATTTTTGAACATCGCGAGTCTTTAATTGAATTATTTGAAAGTATATTAGAGAATAGCGATAAATGGGATATAGAAACTTTAAATTGCTCTAGAGGATTTTTAGATAGTTTAAAAAACGATTTTAATTTTAACTTTTTACTTCTTGTTTTTTCAGAAATATTCCCATTTTCTGATAATCTATTTAATATATTACAATCGAAAACCAACGATATTGGATTTTGTGTAAAAAAAATTTGTGAGTTTAAAAATATAATAAACAAAAAGAGAGATGACTTTGATAAATGTTGGGAAAGTACGAATAGTGTCGGTATCGGTTTGGAGCCACAAAGAAAACGCGTGCGCACGGATAATGTTGGAGATATTAAAACGTGTTATCGACGACTTTTTTACCAAATTTTGGATCAGATTTATCAAGAAATAGACAACAGGTTTAAAAACTTTGAAGACCTAAACTTTCTTGAATTGTGCTATTTTAACGCGGTTAAGGGAAAACATTTTCCGGAAACCCAGTTAAAATCCTTGATGCGTCATTATGGACAGTACTTTGATTTAGTTTTGTTACGTTCGGAACTAACAGTTCTATATGAGACTGAAAACATCGATAAAAAAAATCTGCTAGTGAGTTATTGGCTTTTTTAAAAGAAACAGATTTAACAAATTCATATTCAGAGGTAGTAAAATTATGTGAATTAGTGTTGACGATTCCAGCTACTAGTGCCTCGGTAGAACGTAGTTTTTCTGCGCTTAAGCGAATAAAGACTTATTTGCAAAATTCAACAGGACAAGATCGTCTTTCGGATGTGTCTCTGTTGGCAATTGAAAACAATCTTGTGCAGAAAATGTCACAGAATCCGCGTTTCTACGACGAAATTATAGACGAGTTTGCACAAAAAAACCGAAGAATACAACTACAATATAAATAGAGATGGGCGCCGGCAGGAGGGGGGGTTGCAGGGGGCAGTTGCAGTTGCAGAAGAAATCTGCTGTTGCTTTTCTCCGATTAGGAAAATATTGGTATGTACATCCATAGTACGTAGTATATTTTTTAGGGTAGATATATTTAAGTCATAGTTACGCTACAGTTAAGTTTAAGTTAAAGCAATATTGGTATACAAATAATACAATTTTTAAATTCAATTAAATCTAACATAAGAAAAATAAGAATAGTTTTAACGAGTGCAGATTCGATTGTTATATTATATCATCAAAAGCGAGGTCCAGTTCCAGTTTACTTTTGTTACCTGATGCCCAGCTCTACTCTTTTTATGTTTAATTGAGTTGGGAAATTTGTCAATAATGCTTGGTAAAATCCGCTTCCTCCGCTCGTGGAAGGCGTGTTTTTTAACGATTTTGGGTACCAATTGGGCGTGGCACCCCTAAAATTTTCCGCCTACGGCATATTAGCTTCCCGCTGCGCCTGCAGCGGGCTCTACCTTCCGTGTCTTGAAAAATTGCTTCCCATATCACAAATATCACCGCACGCCCCTGGCTACTAGTTATTTTCACTCATTTGTTTAATAAATCAATCTTATATCAAAATGAGCGCTTTTTATTGCGAACACTACGATATAGGGTTGGCTGCAATAAATCTGGTTTGAATGGCGGTTGGCGAATTTTTAAAAGTTAAATTTTGAGGCGGCTGGAAACTTGCGACAAAGAGGTTCGGGCTAAGTATCCCATACGATAGAAAAGGACGCAGCGTTACAGCTGTGCGTGGCGCGACCGTCGGATAAAAGAGAGTGCGCATGCTTTTTGTTCATGCAATAGAGAACGATAGCAATACAGTAAGACACTGAACATTATTTTGGAGTAGATATATTTTCCAATATCGTACCAAACACGTGCTACTACCATAGTAGTCATAGTACTACGTATTGTTGTGATAAAAAAATGGTCAAAAAGTGCTTTCTGTGTGATTTGGACGAATCATTAATTGATTCTACCGATGAAACTTTTAAAAATTGTTCGTTAGTTAGCTTTTCGTAAAAAAAAGAACTTTAAGTACAGTGAAGTTAGGTTAATTAAAGCATCACTCGATGTTGTTGGTTACCACACCACTTGTACGGAGTATACTGTAAGTACACCATATATGATTCCAAAATATTTTATCATAGCAGATATATCTTCTATATTTCAATTGTAATGAAAGAATATATCACTGAAAATTGGGAAATCCTAATGTTGATTATATTTGTTTGAATGAAACTAATTATTTTCTACATTTGTTCGTTTTTTATTTTTTTTCTTTAAAGAAATTTTGTAGAGTAAATAATAACCCAATAAAGATACATTATTTTTGCGACTTTTAGTAATAAATAAAAGAAAATATTCTCATTTAACGATTTAAATTAAAAATTTCATAAAAATTAAGTCTCAAACATTATCATTTCATAAAAAAAAAACTTCTAGGAGATCGCCAATACTTTTGTCGCTGATAAAGGACCAAAATCTCTGGATTCTAGCGTTCATTCCAATACGACAATTACTGAGGGTGAAGAAAATAGTGTTGATAACATATCCCCCACTTCTGCGGATTTAGACGAAGTAAGAAAATAATTTGGTATTTCTTTAGAGAATTTTTTATGAGCTTATATTTTTTTTCAATAACTTAATGTGAGAAAAATAATTTCATTATATCAATTAATCTATACTAGATTTCATTATATAAATTAATATATACTATGTAGTAGTTGTATTTTTTATTAATGAACTCTTAAATGTACAATGGGCTTTTTTTACTATTTTTGTAAATCTCAATCTTGTTTCAAATTCGTCTTTTTTTACTCATATTTTATCAAGTAATAATGTTGGATAAATAAATTTCATTACAATTATCGACATGTTAGTAATTATATTTAGACAAAGACTAATAGCTTTCCTAATTTCAAAATACACATATATTATTTTAAACAACTCGGTAAAATAATATGTTTATATATCCAGAAAAAATTGGTTAGCTACTTCAGCGACTAAGAGGCAGCCTAGTCAACACCTTGATTGCATTAATTGCCTCGATTTAGCATTGAAGTTGGGACCCACAGTATGTAAAAGTCTTCCTGATTTTCATGCATACACAGGTTGCGATTATACGGCAGCATTTTATAATAAAGGAAAAATTAAACCATTTAAAATATTTTCCGAGAAACAAAAGTATCAAACAACTTTTGCATTATTAACTGATGAAGCTGCTATTTTCATTAATGAAAAAATGGACATTGTTCAAGAATTTACAGCAAAAATATATGGCGTGAACCACTGTACCAGAGTTAATGATACAAGAATTCGAATTTTTATGAAAAATTATGGTGCGAAAGAAAACAGTGAACTGTTTTTAAAAAAAAAATCAAAGTTTTGACTCGTTCACTATACCACCATATTGAATATCTCTACAGCAAAAAATTCTACGAACTATATTTGTCAATTCCATGTAGCTCAATGCAACAGACTCTGAATGTACAAAACTGCAGCCTGAAAAATGCGGTTGGCATTTAGATGATTATTTAAAACCAACAGGATTTATTGGGGACCAAACGCCTTTAAAAATTCAAGATATTGATGAAATGACAGAGAATGATGACGAATCGAACGAATCTACTGAATTCGGGGATACTTTTACTTCGGATGAATCAGATACAGAATAATAATTATTAATTGGAACTTATTTTTTTATAATAACAATTTTTGTATTTATGTTATATTGTAATAAAATTTTTGTACGTAATACAAGATATATACAGTGTGTCCAAAAAAGTATGCAACATATGGGAAACTTCTTTATTATTGGATTCTCATCAGAAAATTTTATTCTTCATAAAAGTTGGTGCTTGCCCTAAAACAGTAAACGAGTATTTGAAATTTTACGTACTGCTTTTAGTGCGGACGCAAATGTCATTTTTCCGAAATCGCGTCAAGGGTAAAGTACCTTAATTTATAAAGATACAGTAAAATCTTATAAAGAAAAGTTCTTAATTAGGGTTAGTCTGGGTTAGTTTTGGTTAGTCTTGGTTAGTTTGGATTAGTGTGGGTTGGTTTTGGTTAGTTTGGGTTTGTGTTGGTTAGTTTGGGTTAGTGTTGGTTATTTTGGGTTAGCTGTGGTTGATTTACTGACGTGCGTAGCGCGTTTGTTTTTTAAATTTATTTCATTTTATGACAAATATACTTGGTCTAGGACATTTACTGGGAAATGGACAAATTGAGTCATCTGTGTACCGTAAGTAAACTTTTATTTTTTATATGTATATACATGTATGGCTATACAGCCAGGGTTAGTTTTGCTCAGTATGGGTTACTTTTGGTCAATCTGGGTTAGTTTACATTAGTCTGGGCTAGTTTTGGTTAGTTTGCATTAGTCTGAATTAGTTTTGGTTAGTTGGAGTTAGTTAAGAGACAAATGGGAGCTTATGTGGTTAGTCTGAGGCATATAAGGAACAAGCGCGCGGTGCGCGCTTGTTTAGTTACTTTCACAAGTTGTTATTCTACTTTATGAAACATGCACCTGGGTGCCTGGACTTAGCAATTTGCCTTACTTGAAAATCAGGAAGGTTAGCCAAGTCTGACAACATTGCAAGTAAATTGTCATCATTAACGTCATATTGGGAGAGTTTTCGCATTTAAATGTCACTCATTTATAAAATTTCTTTTTAATTTTTTGGCGTCAAAAGTGCTTCATCCGCAAATTTGTTTGCATTAATGTGTTCCATTTGATGTAATCTTTCCATTGAACCCAAAAAAAACTTTAAAATCGACAGTGCTTATACGACACCAGACCCAAATATTTTTCAAAATCTTGATAATTTTCATTTTCAGCCATCGTAAAAAATACAATATTACACAGAAAATATAAATGTTGTAACTGACAGGTCTTGCCAATAAAAAATGATCATTCCATTGCTCTAATAATCTCTACCTACTAATGCTTATACCGTTGTTTAAAAGATAATGCTTATACTATGCTCATCAAGAGTGTCGTAAAGAGATACATTTTGTGAGATTATGAATATTAAGGCTTATTATTTAAAATACATATCATGTGTTCTATATTTTTGTAACGCTTATAAAATTTCCAATCAAACGAAAGAAAAATATACAGGGTGTTCCGTTAAAAAAATAAAAGTTTGATTTATAGCTAAAAATTGACAGCTCATAGCAAAAATCTGACTACGCCACTGTATTCTACATAAAAAAGCGTATAAGAGCAAGTTTTTTAGCTTTGCCATATCGCTGGATCAAAATTATATGGTTCTATGTTACAAAAACACAAAACTGAGAAAATCGATTTTAAAATTTGAGCATCTCAGATGAGCCAGATCTTGATTTTTCAAAAAAATTCCAATTCAATTGTTCTGAAGGCTGTTTTAAAGAAGGTGTAAAAATGTACTAAAATAACTTTTTTTGTTTTAAATAAACTAGCTACTCAATTTTTAAATATAACATAGAACCTTGTTTTATTATTAAAAAACTAAAAGTAATGAAATGAAACACATAGAACAATGTGATAAAAGGTTTATTTTGAATAAATATTAAAACAAACGAATATTCTTTAAATTATAATAAAATAAACTAATTTTAGAAAAAACACGAACCAAAAATTGTTGTCTAAACCTTACACAAATTAATGTGCTTAATAATTGTCATTTTTACGCTCATTTTTACGTAGAAGAGGTCGTTTTATTATTTTTTTTTTTTCGTAACATCTAAAGTGGGAGATAAAATATTAAGATAATACTCGCAGTCTTGTGCTGCCATGAAAGGAAGCATTGATTTTATTGCTTCTTTTTTTGCTGCAGAAAGATCATGTTTTGTAATAATAGTTTTAGGATCTGCAATGATTTCCACCGACTCCTGGTTAGCAGTTCGTCTAGTGCGTTTTATACGAATTTCTTCAAATGCTTCCTCTCCATGGGGTATTTTATATCCAATTTTTAAAAACCTTTCCTTATTTCTAAAGAAGTAACTTTGGTAAACTTTACGAAGTCTATTGAAAAAGTTGGAACTCTTAATTTCATGTCGGCACGTCTGTTCTCAGGTTATAATTAGAAATTATTAAGAGTCCAACTTTTTTAATAGACTTCGTAAAGACTTTATAAGGCTCTTGATTATAGTTATATACGTTAGACTGAGATTGATATATTCAAAAAAGTCACACCCTTTTAGTTGCGATATTTTGTAAGGCTCTTGGTATTTACTCTTAACAAAGCACACAAAAAAGAAATTGCTGAAAAATACTCAATTTTGTCAAGAACCCTTTCAATGACACTATGGACTGAGTCTCTCGGTAACGGAAATAGATATATCTAAAATCGGTTTGTGCGAGTATCTGCGCCGTCTTGGGGTCGATCGAAAAGCTTCTCTAAAATTTTTCGATAGGAGTTGAAATAAGGCAGGTATTCGATAAATTATAATTTTCGTCTCAAAATTTTGCATTGTTCTTCAGATTTGGCCACGAAATAGGGAATTTCGTTTATATAAACTTATTGTCTTAAAATCACTCGAAGAATTACCTCCTGAAGTTTGGCCACGTACTTAAATAACACCCTGTATATAAGAATGGCTTCACGAAACGTACCAGTGATCATTAAACCGTTGCTTTAGGAAAATATATCTGTTATTAAATGATAAATTAGTTACATTTTCGGTAATTAAATTATTGATTTTTAATATGAAAAAAATATACTTACTAAATTTAATTATTATTGTTATAGTTCGTCTCCTATACAGTTCATTTAACAAATACAAATATTTCAAAGCTATAAATACTGAATACCGACCGCACCTTAAATTTAAATACTTAGAAAATGTATAAATAATTATTACATAACAATATTTTACGAAATTCAGGTAAATTCAATTAACTCTAAGTAACGCAAATTTCGGAAAAAAAACACCTACTTATTACTTACTACTGCATTTTATTGATTTTGGCTTTAGTGAAAATCTTAAATACTTCTGAAAAATAATTATGGTACTTAATATTAGATCTAAATATTAAATGCTAAATGGTAACGGTCTTGGCTTGGGTTACGTAAGTACATCTGCTGGCTACTTATCTCAGCTCTGTACGATTCCCGTCGCCTATCGATTCCATACTCAACGTCGCTGTCGTCTTCCCTCCATGCACCGAGTCCATCATCCTCAATGTATTCGTCGTCTTCCATAGGATTGAACAGTTCCCTCGGCATCGGCATATCGATTCCATCCTCAACGTCGTCGTCGTCTTCTTCTGTAGGATTTCCCCGCGGATTGTCATCTCCACTACTGCTTTCCTCGGCATTACAAACCAAATATCTTCGGATTTTCTTCCAAATTGATGGCTTTGGTGTTGGGGCATCATTTGAACGTCCGGCGATATATGAAACATGAACGCCAGAATAATCATTTGTCCAGGATGTGCAGGTGAATCCCTTTACGTCGTTGCCGTCAACTATGACAAACTGCCTTAAATTGTGGTTAGCTTCAATGGTGCCATCAAAATATTGCTCACTACCTTCGAAAACTTTAAGCAGTTGTCGCGAATCATTTATCACATGGCGATTTAATTCATCACTACGTTCACTTCTGGCGCCGGACTCGGAATTATTCGACACAAAACTCTGAATTTCCATGCTGGTTTCGACCTTCGGTTCGTCTTCCAATCCATGAATGTTGCACGGAAAACTCCTCATAACTCGTTTCCAAAGTTGAGAAAATGCCATTTTTTCGGTAAGAAATGAAGTTAGTAGCGTTCACGTTGAGGTTTCTGTCTGTACTAAACTGAAATTCGTACACCCTTTCCTAGTCTGCTGCCCATCAGGTTCAGGTACTGATATTATAATAATGCATTGTTTACACTTAATCTGCAAAGGGTAAACTTAGGTATTGGATTCAAATAAGATGGTTACCGAGACGGGCAATAAACATATTAAGTACAGGTTTTATTGACGAAAGTATCAAATGATGCCCTAGACAAGAATAAGTCTCCAAAATTAGGGAAATTTCTTTTGTTAAGCAAGACAGTTTTTATTGAGCCAAAGTAAAAGGTTCGGACCAATTGATTGTTTACCTGATTTGTTAGAGTGATATTATCCATAGAACCTTAGTCATAAAAGTTTCGCCGGCCAACTGGCCATTGCAGGCCAGAAACTAATGAATGTAAAAAACATGAATTTTATTCAGATAAAAATGATAAAAATATCGGCCGAA
>JAEQML010080426.1:0-11595 GCA_016904865.1 Pissodes strobi | reverse complement strand
CGTATTTCGAGACCAAATAAGAAAAGAAGCAATAGATGATCCTACCCGAACTGGCTAACGTCTATGCGAACCATAATCAAGAGTAATTAATTAAATTAATACCATGTAACAATGATTATAGTACAATAAGGTCAGTGAAATAGTACCAACGTTATTTTGGACAACGGCGGCGTCATTCCATCCTACGAATGCAGCAAGAACCACTGTTTCTTGTCGAAAACATTAAAGCAGGTATCAGATTAGAAATTTGCTGCATTTAACAGTTATAATAGATGGCGCAGTGAGGTCGAAATTTGATTAAATATTCGGCATTATTTGGCAGATTTGGGAGGATTCCAGATACCTGGAAAAGTACAGAAGTCATTCTCCTCTTCAAGAAAGGCGGCAATACGAACATGGAGAACTATAGGCCAAACAGCCTCCTATCTGTCATTTAGACGTTGTTAACGAAAATCATTACAAACCGCCTGAGCCAGAAATTTGATTTTTACCAACCAATCGAACAGGCCGGATTTAGAAAAGGTTTCAGCACCATCGACCATATCCAGACAATACGCACGCTAATAGAGAAGTGGACGGAGTATATTGTCCCACTACATATGGCCTTTGTGGACTACCGGAAGGCATTCGACTCAATCGAAGTCTGGGCAGTGATAAGAGCGATGAACGGAGCTCGCGTGGATTATAGATATGCCAACTTACTCAAGTACATATACGAAAATGCCACTTTACAGGTGAAAATTGATGAAGACTGGATCACTGGAAAGATTCCCGTGAAAAGGGGCATTAGGCATGGTGACACAATCTCACCTAAGCTATTTACTTTAGCTTTGGAGGATGTGTTTAAATGTTTGTCTTAGGAGGGGAGAGGTATCAATATAGACGGGAAACGCCTCAATCACCTGCGATTTGCTGATGATATCGTTCTCCTCAGCAGCGACACAAATGAACTGTCAACAATGATCCAGGAACTCAAAAATGCTTCCCAGGCTGTAGACCTTCAAATGAACCTTCAAAAGACTAAAATTATGAGCCCCGACAATATGAAGGTCTCCATCGAAAACCAGGATCTGGAAATTGTCAAAGAAAACATATATCTAGGACACAACATCAAACTTGGAAAAGAAAATCAAACATCAGAGATCACCAGAAGAATTAATCTCACCTGGATGGCGTTTGGAAAGCTTAGCTATATCTTTCGAAACTCGACCATTCCAATCAATCTAAAGAGGAAGGTTTACGATGCGTCCATCCTCCCAGTGACAACATACAGACTCGAGACGGTGACACTTACATTAAGAAGTGCCAACCGTCTCCGGGTCTGTCAAAGAGCAATGGAGAGAGCTATGCTTGGAGTGAGTCTGAGAGACAAGATCAGAAACGACGAGATAAGGAGAAGAACGAAGGTCTGTGACGTTGTCGAGCGGATACCGAGATTGAAGTGGCGTTGGGCAGGGCACGTTGCTAGGAACAACAAGAAATGGACCAAAACACTTATGCAATGGCGTCCAAGAGACTCAAAAAGAAGTGTCGGACGTCCTCAGGCGAGATGGCGAGACGACATCCAAAAACATGCCGGGAAAAACTGGATTCAAACAGCCCAGGAAAGATCGGCATGGAAAACACTGGAAGAGGCCTTTATCCATGAGTGGATATCTAGAGGCTGAAGAAGAAGAGAAGACTTTAAAGTCAAACTTTATGGATTGATTTTACAACCTGTCAAACTGGTGAGACTGATATTTTTCTGATGTCAATATTATTTCTAAAACAGATTAATTTATACATATGATGTGTTATATGAAATTGGTCTAGAATTTACAGTAGAAATAATCTTTTTAAAGCGGAACACCTTGTATATTGTATTTCTTTTAAATTCCACTCCATATTCTAGGCGTAAGTGTTATAATACCGGAGTTACGTCTAAATTCTTTTGTTTTCGAGGAACTGACGTATGAAAAATGTCACTTGTAGAACCTGTCAAAATCATACGTCGACTTTTCCTTGAATGATCAGTTTTTCCATTGCTTCTGGTTTCCTGGCGATGGGTCCAAAGTACTTCAAATACTGCCGACTGATACGTGCGGATAACCTAGTTTTGATGTTAAGTTGCTTGAGTATCGAGTCGTTGGTGCGATGTGCAGTCCATGGTACTCGAAGCAGCCGTCTGCAGCACCACATTTCCCGTGCGTCGATTCTGCGGTGGTCTGCTAAGGCAGTGTCCATGTCTCAGCAGCACAAGTCGGGATGGGGAACACTAGCGACTGCAGAAATCGCCTACCAGTGATAGCTGTATCTTTCCAAATGCACGTGAGCTTCGCCATTGCACTTCTCGCCATCTCCTACGGATTTCTGGCTCACACTCTCCTGTATTTGTTAGCATGGATCCCAAGTACTCAAACCGGTTGACCATCTCGAATCCCGCGACATTCGTGATTCCAGGATTGTTGTTATTGAGGCGGTCTACGATCATCACTTTGGTCTTCGAAGCGTTAATTTCTAATCCGTATGTTCTACTTCGTTTTTCCAGTGTTTGCATGATATTCCCAAGTTCTTGCTCATCCCTCGCGACTATGAGCGTATCGTCAGCGTATCTTAAATTACTGATTTTCCTACCACCAACTGCGCTACCACCATCCTAATCCTCCAACACCTCCTTCATAATATGCTCGCTATAGATATTAAATAGGAGCCGCAGTCGAGAAGATATCGGACTGAGTGTTGTTGACCCGTACCGTCGCTGAATTCGCTTTATATAGCTGTTGGACCAAATGCACAAGGCGTGTAGGTCTTCATCTCGCTTCGACCATTTAACTTTGTCGAAAGCTTTCCTGTAGTCCACAAAACACATGAACATCATATTGTTGAACTCCCTGGTTTTTTCAATAATTTGTCGGAAGTTTAAAATCTGTTTTCGGTTTCCTTTGTCTGGCACAAACCCGGTCTGATTGTCTGAGATTTAAGGGAGGAAGAATGTTCTCAGCCTTTGATTTAAGACAGTGAGCATAACATTACTGACATGAGGGATCAAAGCTATGGTGCGGTAGTTCCCACATTCGAGAGTTGAACTCCTTTTAAACAGTGGCATTATAACGGAATGACACCACTGTTCAGGCCAGATTCCAGATCTCTTTGACACAGTGTGTAAAGGATATCAATACCTTAGCCTTACCCATGTTTTTCAGGACTTCTGCCATAATTCCATCAAACTCTGGTGCCTTTCAGTTTCTCAGTTTGTACCTGTTCTCTTAGAATTTCTGGTTCGAGTTTGTATTGCCTGTGGGTGCTTGAAGCAGGCTCAAAGTTGTCAGCCAGTCCGATGTCGTCTGCATCATACAATTGTACACAGTTATCGCGCCACACTTTGGCAATACCCTCCGCGTGTGTAATCACATTGTCTTTCTCGTCCTTGATAATTTGTGTTTTAGCTTTAAATTCTCTGGCCAGGTATTTTACCTTATCGAAAAGCTCTGCAGAGTGATTTCCAGTGGCGTGTCTTTTCCTCATATAACTTGTTAATGTTGTTGTTCTTATCTCTTCTGCAAGCGCATTTGATATCCTTGTTCATCTTCGATAGTGCCTGTTTTTTCTCCTCTTGATCTCCCCTGAGAAGTCTGATATTACGCCGTTGTAGAGCCAGTGCGAATGTTTCTTCCGTCATCCAAGGCTTACGGTTTTTTACGTTTTTTGCTTCTAAATTTTCACCAATCGTCTCAACTATCCAATCCTCCTCTCTCCTCCAGACCTCGGTGGGATTTCTCTCAAGGCCTGGTGGCTTTTGGGAGACGGCAGGTCTGGATCCAATAGTCTTTTAGTCTTCAACTTGTCTACTGGTTTACGGAGTTCAATCTTGAAGCGGCCGCAAACTAACCGATGATCGGATCCGCACTCCGCTCCTGGTTTAGTTTTCACATTGTGGAAGGAGGTTTTCCATCTTCTGTCAATAAGGATATAGTCTATTTGGTTTTTGTGTTGACCATTCGGGGAGGTCCAGGTATACAGACGGCCTGGATGCTGTTAGAACATGGTGTCCATTATGGACATGTTATTGTCAGTGGCGAACTGGAGTAATCTATTGCCTCGTACATTACAAATCTCCAACCAAAAAAACGGCCCATGGTAGCATGTAAGTGGTTGTCTATTGTGATCTTCCCAACTTTTGCGTTAAAGTCTCCCGTCAACATTATTATTCCTTTGGGTCTGAGGAATGCCAGGTAACGGTCAGCATTATTTCACTAATCGGTCTGTAGGACTCGACATACTGGGCCTGTCGCTTGTTGGCAAGAAAAGCTACACCGTTTCGCCCTGTAGTCTCTGCACCAGCAATGTAAATTGTATGATGCTCTGTGTCGAAGTGGCCCGATCTTTTCCAATGTGTTTCTGACAGACCACAGATATCGATTTTTAGGCGTGTTATTTCTTGCTCAAGTATGTGGAGCTCTCCAGCATGAAGAAGCCCTCTCACGTTTCACGTTACAATGGATCTGCCTTTACGGAGTTGTTCCGCATTTTTCGAGATATTGACATCTAAAAAATGTCACTTTTGCCAGTTTGACAGGTTGCAAAATCAATTCAAAAGGCTTGACTTTTAACTGAATGAAATGCACTCACTCTGTGTTAGTTTGCACAATATAGAGATTCAAAAAAAAGTAAGATAGGAGAGTGCAATTGTTTGGCCATGATTCGAGCTGTTTGAACTCTGCGATGCGTCAATTCGCAAAATTGATATTTTCAAATGACAATATCTCGGAAACAAATGAGTTTGAACCTATGCAGTGTCTAGATTTTAGAATAGAATAAAAAATAATGCAATATACAGAGTGTTTCGTTTAAAAAATATACGTTTGACCCACAACGCTTATAGCTAGAATTTGGAATAGAATTCAAAATAAAATACAATATACGGGGTGCTCCGCTTTAAAAATGCTATTTCTACTACAAAGTCTAGACCAACTTCATATAACCCATCTTATATCTAATTCAATTGTTTTCGAAAGGTTGACATTTGAAAAATCTTACTCGCACCAGTTTGACAGGTTATAGAATCAATAATCAATCTAGAAAGCTTACCTGTCTATCTTGGTCTTGCATTGTGATATTACTTCCGATTAAGCCTGAAGTTAGCGCCACAATAGACAGAGTTTGGTTCTACGATATGTCAAAAGTGACATTCTTCAGATGTCAATATCTCGAAAGCAAATGAATTTGGATATATGAGGAGCATTCACGCAAAACTTAATAAGTCCAAATTTGCCGTTTTTGAGTTAGACATCGATTCGGCATCTAAAGGCAAATATCTATCGATATTTTCATCGAAACTCAAGCTAAAGTTGATACATCCCATACAAAATAAATACGAAAGTCGTAAAAATCAAGCAAAAGTGATTATTTCCATACTATAGCACTTATATAGGCCAGTTCAAACAAAACTCGATAATTCCTGTAAATATCTTATGGGCCCAAATATGATTCAGTCATAAGTTGATAAGTACGTTTCGGGGATCATTGGAGTATATTTTTATTGTTTTGGCAATGTATGCCATCTATTACCGAGTAGCTGAATATATGTCTTTAAGAAGAAATATATCCCTACAATATTCCGTTATTGGTTTTGGGTTAGTATTTGGTGTAAGGCTAAAGTTACAGTGGTTCGCAGAAATCACTAAAAATCGCTGTTTCTATTCTGTTTTGGCGTGAAAGTTCAACGTTTATCGTTTTAGTTTTGTTTCTGGCAGGACAATTTATTGGTATTTCGTGTAGTTATGGATGATAATGATGGAGACATTTCTGTTGTTAACGATCATGTTGACCAAAATAAAAATCGTTTCAACCAAAACTCAATATTTACGTTAATCTATTCAAACAAAACTTGATAAGTCCATAAAATTCAAGCAAAAGTTGTTAATTGCAAAAATTAATCTGTTTTTTCTGCGTTGTTATTTAATTTAATTTACCGCTAATTATTATATCAGTTAAGTAAAGTAATGAACATTTTAAAGGTATTTATCCGAATAAAAAATTCAATGGTTTCAAAGAGCAACAACAAAAAAACGAATTTCTAAAAATTGGTGAAATTGGATTTATCAACTTTTGCGTGAATGCTCCTCATATGATGTGTCTACATAATGCTATATGCAGCGTGTTCCAAAGAACAATCTTGCTAAAAATTACTATTACTCTTGCTTGTGGCCTTTAAAGTCATACTTAGCGAAGGACTATAACGACCATATCGCAATACGCGCCTTTAGTTAATATAATATATTACACGAACCGTACTTTGAACACTATATTACGTAATATAATAATTGTCAATCTCTCTAATTTTATTGCGTATTTCATTGACCCGCATTTTTACCTATAATATAAATATCCTTATCTCTTTTCTATTTACGGCAAACGTAGAGAGCGAAAGAAAATATGCGGCACCTATAAAAAATGCTATTATCTCTTGTACGTTTTACCGCCGCCGGCGCCGGTTGTCAAACCATATTAAAATAAGTGCTAAATTTTACGTCTCTTTTAGTGCTAATTGCCACAGGCCTGACATCTTTAATTATTGTTCTCCGCAATTTTAATTATGTTTTTCCTATTTGCAAGTTGCTTAATCAAAGGAAGCATAAATTTCCCATTACGGCCTTAAAAGGATCGCTTGCGAAGTGTTAATTGTACATTTATTCGTACATACAGTAAAAAGATCTTATCGCACCGTGAATTTAATTTACCTAATTCGCTTGTCATGTTGCACATGGCTGATGACGTGCAACCTTACTTACTGTTTATTAATTTAAGAAGGCATCGTCGGGTGCAATAAAAATACAGTCCCTCTCTAATGCAATTACAAACTGATCGGCAATCCCTAGATTTGAATAAAGCATTTGACATAATAAGATGATTTATAAAATATTTAATAATTATACATGGACGTTCACTATTTGTAATAAGAAAAAGTGTGAAGGACATTTCAAAGCAGTTTTAATGCAGTTGCCAGTTCTGACAGTCAACACAATGAGAGGATAAATAAATGCTTTCTTTTATTCTATGGTTTGTGTAAAATCATTAATTTATGAGCATATGATCCTTAAATAAAGATTATAAGATAAAATGACCTTAGCGTATTTTTTACGAGTTCTAATCGTTGTTAAGTGTCTTCAAATATTAAAACACAATGCATTACCCTCCGCTAGCTTTGCTTGCTGCGGGAGCTTGTTGACTTTGCTGACCCAAACTAACCCAAGGGATGCAAAAAATCCAAAAGAAAAAGTTTAAAAAATTTTTGAACTTAGGGACTAGACGACCATTCATGCAAACCGCTCGATAAATCTAGTGTAGGTACTTAAATCTCATCGGGAACTGGCTGTAACTTTGACAAGGGAAATTTCGTCTTTGGGCTGTAATATATTGTAATCAGTCACATCATGTATATCTGGTTGCCGTCTGGGTCGACCAACCAAAACGTAGAATAAAAGGGAACATTTTTATTCACTCCTTCACCTGCAGTGTTGCCAGTTTATTACAATTAAAGGGAACATTTTTATTCACTCCTTCACCTGCAGTGTTGCCAGTTTATTACAATTATTGTAACATTTCTGTTACATTTTAGCCGAACTTATTACATTGTTACATTAACCACCTAATTTATTAGCTTCTATTATTTTTGAAGAAAATCAACTTGATTAAACATTTTTATTTTTTGCTTAATTTTTTTCAAATTTGAACCAAAAACTTTCAGAGTTAAAAAAAGGCAAAGCATAATTTGTTATAAGACATCTCTCCTCCGCCGAAGTTCTTGACATATTCTACGTGCTACGCGCTACGTTTTACTTTCTGTCTTTATCTCTTTATTCATCCCAAATTTACAGATGGATAAGGATACAAAAAGTTACCTGATGTTTTCAATTCTAAATATCTAAATTCAAGGAATTTAACATTAAATTTATAAGCCGCAGACTAAAACAAATGTAATACCCCAAAGTTAGCCATTGTATATATGACTAGAGGCGTTGCCCGAACCACATCACAGGGCTTTAAAGTTGCGCGCGCATTACATTGTTACATCTTTATGGTCCAGCGAATTGCTTTTAATTGGTCTCGTAACTCAGTGGTTGGATGCTGTGTTTGTGATACGCCGGCCCCGGTTCGATTCCCGTACATGTTTTTTTTATTATTTTCAAAGTTATGCTTGTTTCTTTTTTTCTTTTTAGATTTGGGTTAGTTTTATTTAGTTGCACCCCGGAGCGAGCGGAGGGCATTGTATGAAGTGAAAATGCAAAAACACAAATCTAAATTCATGTGTTTGCCAACAATATGATGCGCGCGCAACTCTGAAGCCCTGTGATGTGGTCCGGGCAACGATAAGTCATACCAGGGTATACATTTTTATCCAATTAATAGTGAGATTTCAAAAAAAATCATGGCTTTCGATAGGCAACAAACATTACACATTGAATCTAGATGTATTGAGTGTTGCAAGTTGTAGGGCCAAAAACTAGGACGGTACTATGCATCTGTTAAGTTTTTCACTTTTCGTAATGCCTATAATATTATAAGCTTTTGAGCAAGAAGCAATGATTTTATGATATATTTACAAAATATACCATAAAATCCTTATATATTTATACTTGTGTGTATCACCAAAAATCTATTACATTCTATTGGAATTTATTACATTTTAGGCGGTTTGTCTGTTACATGTATCAAAGTCATTGTGGCAACACTGTTCACCTGTTAAAGTCGACAGGTACGACTCCATCTTTGAATTTGCAAACCTCCTAAATGCAAGATCTTTTTGAAAACGTGTTAATTTATAGTTTCCAGTTATTAATCAGTCTTGGTGCTCATGTTATAAGAATTTTTGACGTAGTGTTTGCATCACAACCGCTCGTGAATAGTTGATAAATAGCTTTGAAGTTATCGACAACTTTAAATGAATTTTACACTACTATGCCCATGGTGAAACTAAAAATCTGATATAAACACCTCAAAGCCCTTTGATACAAAGTTCCCTTCTTATTTCGTTATTAAACTAGTTATAATTATTATCAATCGAAGTGCTTTTACCATTTGTTGTCAGATGGCAGAGTTTGCAATTATTATACAAAACTGATATTGTGAACTACTAAAATGCATAAACCTACTAAGCAAATATCACCCTGTCCTAAGTTTGAACTTGAACTTGGAAAATGTTATATAAACATTCACAGTTAATTATAAACAACTAGAACGTTCGACAGGTGCGATTTTAATCCTTAATGATGCAGCCATCAGCATTTTGTAGAATATAAATACGCAGGCAAATGCCAAATTCATCAGGCTTTCGGGTCTCTCTCCACACCGCTCAACTAGCTGGGTGCATGCACACAAGTGCGTCTTCTTCTAGTTGTTCTATCTCGCAGCCTCAATATCTGTGAACACCTGTACATAGGTACAGGGTGATCAGCTCCTCACCTAACCTGGATGTACATGTCAGGGTTATCCAACGACGACTAGACAAGGCGATTTCTTGACTTTCCCTGTACTGAAATAGCCATCTTATGTAATTTTCTCCCGCGAATTCGGATATGTTCAGCAAAAAACAATTGAACATCAAATAAAAGTGCTAGGGGTCACTTTAATATTTTTTTAAATGGGATGCCATGTATATTATTGCGTTATTGGATTGTGCGAAAAAGTCTAGACATATTTCATGAATAATGTCCTATACCTATCTCTAACGGTTTTTGGAATATTGACAGTTCAAAATCGACCATTTACCAAGTTTGACAGCTTGTAAAATCTAAACGGCTAAAGATAGGACAAAACGGTTTGCACTTTCTTATATTGGTTTTTCATAAGCTATCGTATGACACTAACTTTAGATTTAATCAGAGGTTAAAAAATCCCGGATAAATTTAACCTCTGCTTATATTTAAATTATGTTATAATGAAATAGAAAACTCATATGATAATCGCTTATAAATTTCACATTATATTGATTAAAAATATACAGGGCTTTCAAACTGCAAAAGTTGGAAAAATAGTTTTGAAGTTCTCGAAGAATGTAAATTAATTTTGGACACTCGGTACATGGTGGAACTCCAAAAATCTATTAAAAACACTCCCGAGCTGGGACGCAAAGCAACTGAAACTGAAACAGCATTAGGTCCCCACGGGTATGCACAACGCAACGAACGAGGTGGAATGCTTTTGAACTTTTTACTGCAAAATTATTTATTCGAAATGAACAGCTTCTTCATGAAGAGCCCTCAAAGAAAGTGGACATCGGCTAGTCCAGACGGTGTAACTAGGAACGAAATAGACTTCATAATTACAAGCAACAGAAATATGGTGCACGATGTATCGGTCCTTAACAACTGTTTAATAGGAAGTGATCATAGACTAGTTAGAGCTAAGATCACTCTTCAATCGTATGAAAGAAAGAACTAAAATGATAATGGACTCCTATAGCAAATACCAAAGCCTATGAGGAGGCTGTTCGAAATAATTTTGAAGAAGCAGACTTGGAGGAAATGGACGTAGAAACAATAAACAATCGCCTGTTGGAAGCCGTGAAGAGTGCAAAGGAAAAGTATAGGACGAGGGGCTGAGGAAAGGAAGATAGAAATCAGCACAGACACAAAGAATCTTATGGAGAAACAAAGAGAGCTGAAGAACAAGCACGACACAAACAGGGACGAACTAGGACAGTTAAATAGAGATATCAGCAAGGCGGTAAGAAGAGACGTAAGGCAATATAACACCAATCAACTAACGACTGTCATTGAAGAAAACAAAAGTTTAAGGGTGCTAACTAACCCAAACTTGCAGACCATCAAGGACAAATAACATCAAATAAGGATGAGATTATCAAGATTGTAGAAGAGTTTTACAGAGATCTGTACAGAGAAGACAACAAAAACGAAGTTATTAGGACCAGGAAAGTGGAAAATATAGGGTCAGAGGACATTCCAGAGATAACAACAGCGGAAATCTCAAAATCACTGAATGAGTTGAAGAACAATAAAGCAGCTGGGGATGACCAAATTGTTATTGAAGCAATTAAGGCAGGGGGTCATACGTTACTAAAAGCTCTGGCTCTGTTGTTTAACGCGTGCCTCTTAAATGGAGCAACTCTGTCCAAATGGGACAAAGCAGTAATAATAATAATGCACAAAAAAGGGGATATGACTCAGTCGAGCAACTATAGACCGATTAGCCTGTTATCCCACCTGTACAAACTGTTTATGAAAATAATCGATAAAAGACTAACATCAAAATTAGACTTCTATCAGCCTTTTGAACAAGCCGGATTTAGAGCTAAGTATGGAACAAATGACCACCTACAAACCATCAAAACCCTGATTGAAAAGACTATTGAATGCAATAAACCTATGATCCTGGTATTCGTTGACTTTGAGAAAGCATTTGATTCTGTTAACCAAAAAGCAATGCTTAGTGCTCTGGCTGAATGTAGACTAGATTATAGGTACACCTCCTTCATTGAATATATCTATAAACATGCTACAGCTTGTGTAAGGCTTCATGAGGACACGGAGGCCTTTCGTATTGAAAGAGAGGTTCGTCAGGGAGACACAATTTCTCCAAAGCTATTCACAGTCCTGT
>JAEQML010080425.1:0-11595 GCA_016904865.1 Pissodes strobi | reverse complement strand
TCTCAAACAACATCAAATTTTACACCCTAACCAATTTGGCTTTCAATTAGTCCGTCGGAAAGCCCGGTCTAGGATGCACAGAAAAAAAACCGAGGTATAACCAAATGGGACCTTCACCATTTGAAAAAGCATGTTTTTTTACATAGAAAATGAAAATTGACGACTCTCTCCATTGGTCGCGACCAAAGATATAGGCAAAAAACTGAAAAAAAAGGATTTTTTATTTTTTTTAGTTTGAACACTCATAACTATTTTTCCAAAGAAGGTAGAACAACAATTTTTTTTAAGTTTTATTCCTCATTCAATTTCCATTCTTTTGGTGTATACTACATTAAAAAAAAATGTAAAATTATATTAAAAAAACAGTAATATTTTAAAAACACAACAAATTGCCAATATTTTTTTTAAACTCACCTCGCCATAACTTTCTTATGCAAAGCGCTATTTAAATGTTTTTTTTTCAAAAACTGCGCAATCTAATGCTCTTCATTTTGTCTCGATTAACTTGTGGTCTATTCTAAGAAATAAAACCTGTAGCGGCTTTTAAACGTCGGGACGCGTGCCTCTGCGTCGGGCTGGACGGCTGTTTTTTTCCATTGCGATCGACCGCTGCTCTTGTTTCACCCACTGCCGCGGTAATGTTTTAAATACAAGTTTTCATTAGTAATTTGCACCATGGAGTGAGGGTACATCGTAAGTCGTTAACTTTCTTCCTAAATATTCTAATACTTTAGAAAAATAATAGATAATTGTGTTATATATATATTATTAATTAATTAAAACAAATTATCGAAAAATGTATCGTCATCATATGAGCTACAAAATACCCCTTTTTTTACACTGACATTTTTGTGTGTTGCAGATTTTGTCATTGCATAATAAGGAAATAATTTGCCGTATATCTTCTGGAACTGGAGATTGAGGCATAATTTTTAGAACTATAAAATTGTCCTCATTTAAAGTCCATCCATATAACAAGGGATCATTTTTGGTTACCTCACCAACATGACTATTGACCCATATAAATGACTGATAATATGACCTAAAATTACACATAATAATAAAATATACGTATATCTATTATGAATTTTTGCTTTATAAATTCACCTAAGTACATGTAGTTTGAAACTATCTTCTGTAGAGGGCAATTCCTGAACTTGTTTTTTGCTCTCATTTGTAAGGTTTAACAGAATTTCAATCAGATTATTTGCATTTTTATTTTTGTATAAAAAACTTACAAATCTTCTGGCAAACTTTATTCCTTCTTCTGACGCCAGTTCGGCAAATTTGTGAGTGCCGCAATTTTTATAGTACACTTTCCAAGCATGTTTTTCCTATTTTAAAAAATGAACGGGGCGTATCACATCCTGTCAGGCTGTGAAAACTTGGTAAGCCTTCACATGCCAATTTGCCAATGTTTTTTGAGATGACGTGAATAGGAATATATCACTTTTGGTTAGCTATCATATCTGTATGACCAGTTTCCATAAATATTTCTTTGACATTACTATTACTTAGATTTTCGTGAGTAGCATAATAATAAATTAATAGTACTAGAACATCAGCGTCATCACACTTTACGACCAGTTGACCGTTTTTATTGGAGGATACCATGTGGAAAATAATCCTTCTATCAGCTTCCTCGTGATTGCTATAAAAATGTGTTTCTTCCGCAGCGGCATGGTTTGTATTTTCCGGATAGTCACTTTGATCCTTCTTATCTTCTTCTTTCAAAACCGGTGCCGGCCGGCGGCGCTCGTTTGTTTAGCTCAGATTTTATATTTCTTGTGCTAATATTATTTCGAATAGCAGATTTTGTGATATTTTGCATCAGCTGCAAATAAATCTGCATAAAACTATAATCTGCCTTGTATTTCAATATCTTCTCTTAAAGTCGCAGCATCAATTTTTTTTTCTAGTTTTAGCACCCGTTCCTGTGCAAATTGCAACTACAGGGTTTCTCTTTAATGTGCCTGATTTACCACAAATCAAACATTTTTTTTTTATATATATAACTGATCTTTTGGTTTTTGAATACTGCATGAAGACCCATCACTTGCATCTCGCTATTGGCATTTATAATGTTATTTGTCCTACAAAACGATTGTCTGCAAGAAATATGAAACGGGCATGTAAATCATTCTTTAATTCTAAAATTGTTTTCAAAATATTGTTATTTCTTTCATTTGCACATTTTAAAGTTGTTTGAAAGCCAGAAACAGTTGGTTTTTTCACCATTACATTTTCAATACTCTCAGTTTCTAGACAAAATAAACTCGCCTTACGCTTCATTTTTGAAATAGTATATATTCCAAAATACTTCAACACTATCAAAAAAAGTGAGGATTATTTAGATAGGTATATTTTTATGATGGCTTTAAAAAAAATGCAAACTAACTAGTACAAACCCGCAAACAAGAGTCCGGTAGTTTAAAACTACTTCGCACGTAATTTAAAAAAAAAATGCTAACTAACCAGTGCAAACTATATATCTCAACCGACAAACAGGTACCTTATTAAAAACGACTTCACAAGTGGCTTAAAAGAAAATTACAAACTAACTCGAACTACCCGAAACCCAGCTATCGGTAATTTAAAACCGAGTTGCTTGAGTTTAAAAAAAATATAAAAAAACATGTGCTAATCCGCAACTGTCAAATAATCTATGATAAAAAGCGACATTATTCATTAAGTTAAAAAAAAATTAAGAGGAACCGAGAACTAACACGCAATCGACAAACCGTTTGGCAACACTGTAATTAATCTGTCAATTATCAACATCAGCCACTGCATATTACCAGCGACAAAAAGGCAAAAAAAACATACTAAATTTAAATTAAAATAATTAAATCCTGTGTACAACGTCAACGATCGCGATGGAAAAAAACCGCCGTCTAGCTGCCGCAGAGGCACGCGCTTTGACGTTTAAAAGCCGCTACCGGTTTTATTTTTAAAAATAGACCACATATTAATCGAGACAAAATGAAGTCCATTAAATTGCGTAGTTTTTAAAGAAAAAAACAATTAAATAGCTCCTTGCATAAGAAAGTTATGATAAAGTGAGTTTAAAAAATATTGGCAAATTGTTGTCTTTTTTTTAAATATTACTGTTTTTTTTATATAGTTTACAACTTTTTTTTAATCAAATATAAACCAAAAGAAAGGAAATTGAATGAGGAATAAAACTAAAAAAAAAATGTTGTTCTACCTTCTTTAGAAATAAAGTTATGAGTGTTCAAAATAAAAATATAAAAATCCGTTTTTTTTTTAGTTTTTTGGCTATATCTTTGGTCTCGACCAATGGAGAGAGTCGTCAATTTTCATTTTCTATGTAAAAAAACATGCTTTTTTAAATGGTGAAGGTCCCATTTGGTTATACCTCAGTTTTTTTATCTCCGAAAGTAGAAGGCTTTTCGCGCTCCATCCGACGGACTAAATCCGGTAGGTGTACTGATGATGCGGTGTTTCAATTCTTGGAGGAGGTGTATTTTGGTTTCAACAGCGGAGAGGCTATTGCAGCAGTGTTTTGCGACTTATCAAAAGCATTTGATTGTGTGAGTCACAGAATTCTGCTGCAGAAGCTTGATACATATGGATTCAGAGGAAACGTACTGGAGTGGTTTCGGTCTTACCTGGATGGGCGAGTGCAGAGGGTCATCATCGGCTCAAAAACATCTGACGCAGGTGCGATCAGTTGTGGGGTTCCCCAGGGTTCAGTTCTGGGTCCACTGCTTTTTTTGTTGTACATTAACGACCTTGCTTTTCTGGACATTGAGGGACAATTTACGCTTTTTGCCGATGATACTACCATACTCTGGCATAATCCTAGCCCTATCGCATTGAGGGATAGAATTTCAACTGATCTCCCAAAGATTGTACAGTGGTTTGATGCTAACTTGTTGACTCTCAATGTTGATAAAACCAATATCTTGGGTTTTAGGTGTAACGTGGGTGGCTTGTTGCTTGGGGATGTTCCACTTGTTTTGAAAACAGAGACTAAATTCTTGGGCATTCTTCTCGATAACCATTTAAGATTTGATTCACATATTATGGGGCTGACAAAGAGGGTGGCTTCTGGATGCTATGCTGTGCGTGTGGTATCGAGAGAGATTGGTGTTTCTCTGGCTAGGAAGGTGTACCATTCTCTAGTGGAGTCGCATTTAAGGTATGGAATTGTGTTTTGGGGGAATACATACAATCGTTTGCTGCACTCATTGTTTGTTTTACAGAAAAGGGCAGTGCGATACATCTATCAAGTAAACGGTAGGGAATCATGTAGGCCCTTATTCAAATCCAAAAAAATTCTAACGTTGTCATCATTGTTTGTTCCGGAGACGGCTTGTATGATGTATAAGCGTAGGGATAACCTGCCCGGGCCTAGTCACTCTTATGCTACTAGGCAAACACAAGACCTTCACTTGCCTATACCTACTTCGGCCCTGGTGAAAAATTCAATTGTATATGAAAGCCGTAAAATATATAATCACCTTCCTGATACTTTAAAGGTTTGCCCTGCGCTTTCCTTATTCAGGCGGTCTGTAAAGAAGTTATTGGTGGAGAGGGCTTATTACGATTTGGGTGAATACTTTAATGACCGCTTTTAATCTATGTGTATTTTTGAGGGACCTTGCTCTGTATTTGTATTATTTTGTCTAGATATTTTGATTTTGATTGTTTACTGTGTTTTAGACTGCTCTTAACTTAACTTATCTTATTTTATTGTATTCTATTGTATTGTGTTCTATTGTATTTTATTTTTATTTGGAAAATAATGTTTATTGTGGTTTTAGACATTGACTCTGCTTTGTAAAGACTTTTTTTTTTGTATACTTGCATGCAATTGAAGAGCTTTGTTAACAAGATTTATCTTACTAACAATAAAGCATAATTGACTTTGACTTTGACTTTGACAACGTATCTAGATTTATAAAAGTATAAGCATAAAATAACCAATGCACAGGATTTTCTATTTTATTTAAATATACCCATCCATAAAGAGATTATTAAAGATATTAAAAAATTATGAATATAGTAGTCATAGGGTTTTTCATCAAATGCTAGATGTTTACTTTTTTATATAAATATAAGCACAATAACAAATTCACAATTCTCTGAGGAAGTTTCTCAGCTGACCAGGAGAAAGAGAAGTGTTAAACATTGGCGAACTTATGTTCGATTAACATCATTAAAATTATTGCCAATGAAAGATTCATAACTACGGCTAACCCTGACTAAAATACCTACCGGTGAAGGCCAATGCAGAAAGGAACAGCATTAGAGTTAAGAAGAAAGCTATGATATGATTTAGCATCTATTAAAAAATTAAAATACATAACTAAAAGCTTGATACCTACAAATAGTGTGCATATACAGAGCCAATATCAATGTATAAATGGTTTACATACATGCAGATTACTTAAAATGCTTGAGGAGTCAAAAAGGTCCTACCTTACTAAAAGCTGAAGACCTTAAATGACTAGTTACCATTATTAAATTCTTTAAAATCGATTTCAATATTACATTTCATGCAAACTAAGCACGTAAAATATTAGTTCACATTCTGCTAAAAGCATTTATTGCTAGGGAACACAGTAATAAACCCACAGGCAGAATATTCACTTGGGGGGTGGGACCTCTCCAATACATTCAAAATACGGTACACAATATGAAATCTTACCAGTTTTTAGGCTAGACATATTCTAAAATAAAACATAAGTAGAGTATGGTACCATAAATTACGCGAAATATTAATATGCGAATTTCCTTAAATAATTATTATTTTGTCTGAAAAATCTTAGAGAACAAACCAACAAACGTCAGACTTCAGATTATGACATTTTGTTTGACAACATGACAAGATTGACATGACACAACGTCTTCCCGACAAGAGATGTCGCGACAATCAGTAAAATTTGTCATGAGGTTAAATTACACTCTATATTCCACTTATTGCACCTCGTCGCTTAATTGCCACACCCACGTCGCGTGTCTTCAAACATAACAATAGCCATTGACCTCTGCTGACTGCGGGAGGGAAAGCAACAAAAAATACAAAATACCTATGACATACCAAAGGCGAGTATCATAGATAAATATTAAGGGGAAGCGAGTATTCATGTAGTACAGCCGTCAGTACCATACGTCATCCAAAGACACACCGTAATAAATAAAATTATTCGATAAATTTAGTATTTGTACCTAAAACTCAACGAGAAACAGCAGTAAGATGTAAACGTGGAATAGAGAGTGTGATATAGCCACTGTAAATATCTAAACTCTAAACATTACCCTCATTTCCTAGTACTGACAACGAGAACTCGTCCTAGAACTGAAATCCGCCCTTCGCCCTTTTTGAAATCTGCTATTGGCCACATGAAAAACGAAACTGCTAATGCGGCATCCAATCAGAAAGACTAAGAACGCCGTGTTTAAAGAAACGAATTAAACCATTTAGACATTTCCGTTTATAAGTTTCTTTGTCGATCTACGTGATATACACCAAGGTATATATGTATCGGAATGTGGCGTAATGACAGGCTTTATAAGATCCTTTACGATCATACTGCACTATGCTATATTAGCCGCTTCTGTTTGGTGGGTTAACGTCACTTTAGAGTATGTTAATTCTTCACGCATTGCCTTCCGCTCGCTTCGGCGCGCAACGATACAAAACTAACTCAGACTAATCCAAATTTACAAAAAGAAACAAACATAACCTTAAAAAAAATAAAGAAAATAGGTCTTGCCCCAGAAGGGAAATGAACGCGAGCCGTTCGTTTCGCAAACACAGAATCTGACCACTACACTAACTAGACCCGCTAAAATAAACTGACTGGACCGTAGACATCGAACATTAACAATAGACTAGAAGGTTCCCTCTAACCCCCCCCCCCCCCCCCAACCTTCCAACATTTCCCTCCTTGCCTTGTCACGGAACATGGGAAAATGCTGGTTAACAGCTCAGGCCTCGTGCCACGTTTCACCCCGTCTCGTCTAGAGTCTGGCGTCTCGCCTCTGTAGGCGCTACATCAAAAGTGCCAACTCTGCCGACTTAGAGTGGACCTTCAGGTCTCTTCTTAATGTTTGGTGCCGTAGATAAAGTAAAAGTGACGTTAATCCACCAATCAGAAGCGGCTAATGACAGACGAGCGTATAAAATATAATAACTGATTGGATTAACTTTTTGTGTAGGAGAGCCCAGAGGAAAAGTACTTATTCTTGATCTATGAAAAGCTCTATTGCAAGGCAATACGCCAGCATGCACCCCCCCCCCCCTCCATCTCCGACGCTTAAACAGGCATGGGGATAATTCCGATACATTCGGCCATATTACGCATGCACGGTTTCGCATCGAACATTTAGTAGGGGCCCTAGACGCTTTTCGTGCGAGACTATGGAAGAATGTTCGTAGGAATCAACTCTTCATTAAGCGACCCACTCTAAACACTGTCCTAACCAGCCACGACTTCTACTTCCCGTGCGAAGTCAGGTTAGAACAAAACAAACCCACTTCCCACGTCTGAACCACGGCACATATAACAACCAGCAATATCACATCTTCTTTTTTCGCATCTGCGCAAGTCCGCGCGCAAGATATTCCTTGGTAGGAAATACGTCAAACTGCCGCCAGCGGCGTCGTGTTTTTACGACTGGTTTATTTTATTGCTATTGGAGTTAAATCGAAACCATAGGCGTGTATTTGTCAAATAATTGACATTCTGAGAGACGAGCGATGTTTATGACATTGTGTAATGCAAAAAGCCATGGTGTTTAAGCAATAAGAACTTGTACAAACCAGAGATATTCTTCCAAGAAGAATTTCATTAGATTTCCTGCTCATACAATAAGGCATACATATATTCCATAACCCATTGATATTTGAAATTTTATATTACGGTTCTGTTAAAGGAAAATCATACTTATATATATTTCAAATCCAGCCCTGACTTTTCCTACCCAACTGACATTAGCAAGGTCAAATTTAATTTTTCGCCTGACAGGTCGAGTAATATTGCTGGCCGTGCCGTCAACTCCAAAGCGGAAGTGATAGGAATAAACCATATACGTAGCAAAGAAAAGCGTAATCTAACTTTATCAAGCTCACAAAAGTTTCTGTAGCACTTGCTTATTCTCTGGAAAGGGAAACATTTGTGTAAATGATATTGTATTTCCTTTTGTCAGTACAGTCGACTTCTCGGTCTTGGAATTGCTCTTGATCCTTAATACTACATTTGTACGTTCGGGTTGGCAGGTAACTCATACTATTTTTAAGATCTTTGTTTTGAATTTATTAACAATTAACCAAGAATCTAAAATAGTTTGACATCGAAAAAACACACAAAAACGGCCTTTTAATTTTATCCGTTTTTATCCACCTCTGGTGGAGGATCCAGTTGATGTCACACCAAACCCGAAACAGCTGAGGTATAGACCTTGCCATAGGGCAAGGAAACTTGTTAAAAAATTGTTACTGCATACGAAGGGCTCACAGCCCTCGCTTCCTTGCTTGTCACACTAATTTATTGGGAACCCAAAATATTGAAAGAAGAAAGTACCAAAATAACACTATACTCAACACTGGAAAATATTTGTCAGTTGCGCTAACAGAGGTGAAGACTGGATAAACAAGTGCATTGGGAATTAAAATATAAGAAAGCTTTTCACTAGACGACTTCCGGGAGGAAAATAGTGCTGAAGAATGGCGAGATAAAGCCAGAAATGATAGTAATTGGATGGGTTGAGAAAAATTGTAACATAACGAACAAATACAAGAAAAAGTTAGAGTAAATGTTCAATAAATTATCGGTTTAAGAACGGTTTCAATTTATTTAGAGAAGAAATTATTTAGAGTAAAACACGTGCACAAACAACCAATAGCAATCAGCGAATTTCGACGAAAACAAAAAGAAATCAGCTTAATCAAGAGAGAAATTTCCTGGGTAGAAGAAACAAATTTTAATTTGTTTTACCACCGAACAAGAGAACTCTCTCCACTTGGTACCAGGGTTACTTAACGACTGCCAGCTGCAAGAGGTTTTAATGTACACTTAATACATGGAGATCTCGGCCATATGTCTGCTGTGTTCCGAACTATCCAGATCCCGGATCAACCCCGTGTCGTCGACGAGATGCACAGCTCTCTTCTGAATGGAATCTAGCAGCCTTACGACTCCAGATGTGTGAGAAATATTCTAAGCACGGTCTAATTTGCGTTTTATAGAGCAATACTGCTGCTGCGGTGTATACAATTTTTTGTTGCGAAATAGCGCACCAAGCTTCTGTGGGGTTGATTTCGCAATGTTAGCAACGTGGTTATGCAAGGACATATCGCTGTTGACCGCGGCACCCAGTAGTCCGATTGACGAGGATGAAGGAATGGTCGATCCTGCCATAATGATGTCAGGGCCCGCCGTATTGGCTTTCTTGGTAAACTTGGCCGCTTGGGTTCTTCCTGCATTACACTGAACCAAATTCCTGTCGTGGAAGTTGGAATTTTCTCTAGGTCTTGATTGATTGTTTTAATATGCGCCTGTCTGCAGTGATAAGTCTCAGCCGTTGATAAAGGTGTTTCTGACCTTAATTGGTAGAAAAGGGCACTGTCATCTGCAAAACTGTAAACAGGATTATTGGTTTCGGTCAGTAGGTCATTAATATAGTAGCAGTATGAGGAACAAAGTTGGTAAAGGAATTGCCCAGAGGCACGCCCGCGTTAAAGGAGAATGTGTCTGAGATTTGTCGATCAGCTGCAACGTATAGAGGTCGGCGGTTAAGGAAACTGCCAAGCCAGCTGCAGAGACACGCTGGCAGTCCGAAGGCAGTTTGTTAAGCAATCCATCATGCCAAACTCTGACGAATGCTTTCGAGATATCCAGTCTATCTCCTGTCGATCTCTCTTTGCGAAAGCCGTATTGGTTATTGCTAATTAATCTGTTGGTCTCGAGGTACTTGAGTAGTTGCTGATTGACTACACGTTGAATGATTTTGGAGATTACGGGAAGCAAGGCAATTGAACGATAGTTTGAGGGTGGACTTTTTTGCCTTTTTTGAAACAGGTTGCACTCTAGCGACTTTCCAAGAAGATGGGTAAATCCATTTTCAGTAAGACAAAGAAAAAAGCTTGGAAAATGGGTGTTAGTTCGCTGGCGTAGTTCTTTAACACGATGGCAGGCATTCCTTCCGGTCCCGATGCCTTTTGCGTATCTGGCTTATTGAGGATTTTACGAGTATCACCGTGATGAAACCTTATTATTACTTCTACCATGGTAGTGTTGATGATGGATATGGTGGAGAGAGTTTTACCTTGGGGACGTTTAAGGTAGTCTGAACCCCATTGAGGCCATATGAGCAAAAATTAATTGTGGAGTGAAAACTAACTTCAGAATTCCGGAGGCGGTTGGCCTCATGGAACAAAGGCTCACGTATCTGAAGAAAAAAAAATTGACCAGGTGAAGGACATTATGGTAGGAGGTGACTGTGCGCAGCGCAACATAGCACCACCTTCCATCCAGCAGAACTGGCTTTGGAAAATATGCAAGCCTGTTGATAAAATAGCTTTTTTAAGAATGCTTCATAGGTCTGTTTCGTTTTTTACTTTCATTGTTACAATATTACCTAAATGAACTATGTCATATAATTTAATTAAGAAATAATTTAAATATATTATCAAATAATCTGGTTTCCGAATTACAACTGGGGGACATTTGATGTTATCTGATTTACAATTTGATTTTTCTATTAACAAATTAAATTTTATTGAATTACAATTTATGGAAAATCTGAACAAGTGAGGTTTTTTGAATTATATGCAAAAAATCTGAATTACAAATGCGGTTTTCTTAATTACAATTGAGATAATATGATCCATATTTGAAAAATTTAAATTACAATTGATGTTTTCTGGAATATATTTTTGTTTTTCTGAATTGCAATGGATTCATCCTACCCCTGACCACTTATATTCTTTGCTTCATTTTATTGTCAATAAATCTAAAAATAATATTGTATTTTGCAATGCTCCATTTTAATATATGAAAATATTGTCTAAGGTGGTATTTATGTTCAAAATAGAAAATATATAATATAAAAATTTTGTGTTTTTAAGAACGTATGCAAATTTACTGATACATGTACGGATAAGTAGAAACTCCCAATATAAAAATGATGTTACCTCCTAGCAAGTTCAGTTTTTTATGATTTGGCTACTGTTGGCAGTATGAGAGACTTTGACTTGCGCTTTGTTGTTCTGCAAACTGTCAAAGTCTGTTTCCTTTCACGAACTTTTGCAGAATTGCAGAACTAGTTAGTTAAGTGTATTAGTATTATTTTGGCTGATATCGTATTATTAATCGATTTCATTTTAACACAAATAACGTGCATCTCTAAATAAAATTTGAAGGCGCAATGAGTTGGCAGGATTATGTAGACAAGCAACTTCTCGCTTCTAGATGTGTCACCAAAGCCGCTATTGCAGGACACGATGGAAATGTATGGGCAAAATCCGAGAATTTTGACGTGAGTAATCGTTCTAATCCAAAGAAATTGACCTTTTTACTGGTATTCGATCAGTTTTTTATAAGGGAACGATATTTTCCCCCC
>JAEQML010080424.1:0-11595 GCA_016904865.1 Pissodes strobi | reverse complement strand
AATTCCGATCGATCTTCCTTACAGGTAAGTCGATTGATCTTGTAATTATCCTTCGCATCTCCGCCATCCCTCATTACACTTTGTAGATATTTAAAGTATTTGCGATGTAATCTACATTAACTGAAAACTGCGAGTTTTCTGTAGTCCTAGATTTGTAAGGCCCTTTTTATAAACTAAAATTCAAATTTATAACCATTAGATTTAATAACACACATCATGAAGGTACATATATCATGTTTAACGCTTAACTGATATTAACCTTTAACTTATTTTTAATACTATACCAATATTCTTATGTAATATGATAACAAGTTGGTAAGTAAGTTATAATTGTAGCTTAATATTTATATGATTCCTTAGAGTTTATGGTTCAATAAACAAGATGCCAATCCAGTGGGATTACCCACGCCAAGTTTTTTATAGAATTTCGAGAATACTTTTGATTTTTCTGTCGAGCCAGCTGTCTTCTGAATGGTTTGTAATGTAACTTCCATTCTTTGAGCTGCTGAAGTTGCCCCGTGTCACGTGCTGTGTGCCCCAAAGATTTCCGTGTTTATACTGCTGGCTTTTAGTATTAACTTGACCCATCTGCTAATGGTTTGACTGTTGTCTGGGTGATAGGGCTTTTTGTGAGTGAGTATTACATTTTGTTTGGTTTTGCTACTTGTGGTATCGATTGCATCTGCAAATGCAACGATCTATTAGCATATTTACAGTATCTGTGAATGCCGTAATTTCTGTTTTTGAACAAAAAAATAGGTATGTTCACTAGCTGCAACTGCAATTGCAGACAGTGGAGGGTACGATCGATTGTATCTGCTAATACAACGAACTATTCACCTTTTATTGACTGGTAGCACCCTTTTTCCTTTTATGCGTTTTATGTAAGTCTCTAATAGTGTGACTATACATAGTTCAGGTTGATTAATAAAATAAGGTAATATCAAACTAGGTTGAAGCCTGTTTAAGCCACTTGCTTTTATTTTATCCGGGAATCTGATTTCAATTACGTATTCATATTTAAAAATATTTTCTATTTTTACTTCCGGGTTGTCCGTGATTTGTGTGCCGTTATTAGTATTAAGAGTGTTACTAGCTTTAAAGTTAGATTTGTAGATTTAAGAATTCGTGAGGGTACATGCTCTTTAAGCGCTGTAGAACTGGGTAGGAATCCCAAGTAATTGAGTATTTTGATTTTGGGGGTCTTATGTTAAATGTTCCATTGAGAAAACTTTTTATAACCGCTTCGTCTTTTGTTTGAGTAGGATGACTCCGAAGACAATTGAATATTTAGGAGCTCAAGAATAAGTTTACGGTTTTATTATATATTTGTTGGCGCTTAGAAAAACAGAAATTCCCCTATTTATTGTAAGTATTTCCGTATTGTTTGAGGGCGCTATCTGTCGATGAAGAAATAATCACTTTTATCGCTTCATTAGGTACGCTTTGTTATAGAATAGCTCTCCTGACAATGAGGAAGTTTCATCAAATTTTTTTTTTCTTTTTTTTTTTTTTTTTATTACGCTGATTTCGATAGCCCATGAAAAATAAGTACACATATGTTTTTTCTTAAGCCGAAAAATGAGGCAGATACAACGCCTTGAGATGTGCTTATGACGTCATAATACACATGAATTGTTACGTCACACCATGCATGGTATATCTATATATACAAAACTAAAACTGGTATAGCATTTGTAATATTCATCTTTAGCGGAAATAAAAAAATACGTATCGATTTTTTTTTTTAATTTTTATTTTTTTTTTACGGTTCTATAGTTTGCAATAAAAAATAATCAGTTTAATTTCTCAGGAAACTTCGTAATTTCCCTACAGCCAGATAAATTTTCTTCCACAATGGTGGTTTCTCTCCGCAAGGAGATGTGAGTAAGTATTTTTCAGGGTAAAGATAATAGACTGTTCTGCCAGTAGGTCCCTTTTCTCTTATATAAACCCCAAAAGTGAGCATGGTTGAGGGGGAATAACTACGCTTTTTTTATATAAAACCTAAATCTTGTAATGTTTATGTAATTTTATTTATACTTTTAAGCAATTCTCTTTTGAATTACCAATAACTAGCCAATTGTCTAAGTAGAGTACAGTTTTTATACCCTTTAATTTTACATATCTTACAACTGGTTTCAGTTTTGTGAAAAGATATGGAACTGTACATAAACCAAATGAAACACAATTAAATTGGTATAGTACGTTGCAAAAAACGAATCTTAACAACTTTTTTTGACTACTGTGCATAGGGATAAGGAAACATGCATCTTTAAGAGATCAGTTTTCCCCAAGAATGCGTATTTTGAAATTAAATTTTTTGCCGTCCTATGTAGTCTTCTACTTTGCTAACCGAAGTGGTGTCCTATGGAAAGGGATTTTATAATCCTGTACCCACTCTATTATTGAACTATTTTCCTTTTTTCTCTGCTAATTTTGAACGTATAATTCTAGTTCAGACGGTTGGCTAATTAAATTATTGAAAGGGAGGGCTAAGGCACTAATCCCACGGACTATAGTTGTTTCTGTAATTGATACAGGAGTTGTCTTGGCAGGATTTAGTACTCTCTTCGAGATTTAATTTTGATGGTCATTGCAGTTGGCAGCTGGTGGATACTTCTCTATCATACTGTTTTTTTTTATCCTACACCTACACAGCTAGGTGGTCGTTACTTTGTTCAGGACCATCTGGTGCTTCTGATGTTGGTAAGTCTTGATAGTCTTGATTTGGCTAAGTTATTTCCTCAGCTAGCGTGAGAGGATCTTCTAATGCATTTGCAAATGCAAAAGAGTTTCCTTGGTTTTGCTACTTATGATATCGATTGCATCTGCAAATGCAACGATCTGTTAGCCTATTTACAGCATCTGCAAATGCTGCAATTTCTGTTTTTGAACAGAAAAATAGGTTCATGAATATGTTCACTATCTGCAACTGCAATTGCAGACAGTGGGTACGATCGATTGTATCTGCTAATACAACGAACTATTCACCTTTTTGCTTGCTGCTTAACCCTGGTTATGCTTTCGACTGCATCTGCAAATGCAACGATTTTTTAGCATATTTACAGTATCTGCAAATACTGTAATTTCTGTTTTGAATAGAAACCAAGAGTGTAATAATTCGCTACTTCCAATGCAATGATTTTATGTAAGAGGGTTGCAGTAGTATGGTGGTTATTTGTTTTTGTATCTGCAAATATATAGCACTATACCGTTTTATTTTTGTCAGTACATATATCCTTTACATCGGCAAATGTAGGGATATAGTGTGCCTCTAACTACTTTTACATAATTTACCTACTGGGGTGGAGGCTGTTGGGGGCCCTTCACATCTGCAAATGTGAAGGCCAATTTTAGTTAAAGTTATTCGCATCTGCAAATGCGAATTTGTAAATAGGTATTATTATTATTTATTAACATCTACTGCAAACAATGTTTACTCCAATTTTTTCCCTCACCGGACGGCTCATGTCAACACGAATTGTTTAAAAATGCGTTCCGGTATTACATTGCTTCGACAAAGCCGAACGATAACATTCTGCCTTTTTCCCTTAATTTTGGGTTAGTTTTGGTTAGCACTTTTAGTTCTTGTTGATTGAGCCTCCGTTGCGAGCAAAGCTAACGGAGGGCCATGCAAGCTATAATAATACCCAACTTGGGATTTAGTCGCTCGTAAATTATGCGTCAGCTTGCCTTTGTGGCTAGTTTTTAGAGGTTAATTTCGTGAGAAAAGGACACTCTTCGACTTACTCAAAATTTAAATTTTTATTTTATTTTATTTTTTTTTGAAAAGTATTTGTTAATACAGTAATAGCAATAATTACAATATACATAGTCCTTATTCCTCTAGACAGTGTTTTTGAACACTGGTATTGAGGATAATTGCATTTTAGTAATAATAACAGTATGATTTCCTATAAACTCTCTAGTATTGTGGCTATGAATATCCTTTGAAAATATTATGATAATATTTTAATTTTGAGTTTTATTTATTATCCTGTAAATAAGTTTATTCTGTTCAAATTTTAATACCTTATGTAATTGCCATACTCTTAAATTTTCATATAGATCTGCAGTATGAGTCAGTGGATCATAATTAAATATAACTTTGTTTTTTGTTTTGCAATATTTGCATCGAATCGAATTGTAGTTTATAGTCCCACATGTGCCCCATACGGGGATCAAATATCGAAAAACGAATGATACGAAGGCATTATAACCATTTGTTTCTATTTTTATATTCCTTTATATGGTATAAACGTTTTATTCTATGTAAAACATTAATAAATGTGCAGGCCGACCGGTATATTCCTTTTGATTGTGTTATGTAAACACTTTTTGTGATTGAATAGTATATTTCTTTGGTAGGATGTACGATTAGACGAGGTTACTAGAGAACGGTTCGAATAGCTCGTATCGTTAACTGTTGCTTATTACTTATATTCATTTCGATATAATATATTTCAATTCCGAATATATTGTTTGATTCTGTGTAATTGTGCAAAGACGACAAATAAATGTAACAATGTTTTGTCATGCCCTCGTATATAAATAATAGTTTGTTAGTATAATTCAAATCGCAGTGAGCACATTTAATTTTTGTTTACAGCTTCATTCGCATTTTTGACTGTAACCCGTTCGCACTCTATTTTATTCTAATAAGTATAGTTAGTTTTAGAAGTTTGAGAGTATTTTCCATTTCAGTTTTATTAAGTAAAAAAAATAAGGGTTACAAGTGTCATATTTATTCATAATACTCAGTTTAGTATTATACACATTTAGTTTGCTTTTATACAAGAGATTCTGTTTTTATATATTTAAGATAACCAGGTATGTATATTTGAAATTATGGACTCACCCCCTGATTCGCTTCTCCCGATGCATATTGCCCCCTTTTTTCGCCTCCTTTGCGAGCAAGACGTATCACTAACACTTCACTATACTAGAAATGCGATTTCTAGGCATTTTTCTTCTTAAAACCAAAAGAAAGAACCGATTTACGGATTCTTGCTTGTCACCGACCGGTACAAAATGGTAATGACGCATCAAGGCGATGCATGAGCTCGAGCGGCTAGCCAGGGTCGGCTCAATCACCATGTTTTTAGATAACTTCTTTAAAAATTGTACCGATTGGGAAAAAGTTGTATACTACAAAGTGTAATGAGGGATGGCGGAGATGCGAAGGATAATAAATAACACACAAAGTATGAAGTTGAAAACAAAGAGTCGGTCTACCACAGCGCACTGTATTGAGACCAGTTTTGTTTGTAACATATAAACTCTTTTGAACTTGAATATAGGTGATATAATGATATTCTACGCTGATGATATAGTAGCGATTTTTAGTGGGAATGATTAAGAAAAAATAAGGTAATATGTGAACCAGCGATGTAAGAAACTGGTTGGAAATCTTTAATATTATTTTAAACTTGAACAAAACGAACTATATTGTATTTTATTTAACCGTAGCAAATAGGCGTTGTTTTTCAAATATTGTGATGAATTATTACACAACAAATGAAGTTTTTGGCATCTCATATTAAACAACGTTCAGGCAGAATTCGAAAACTAATCTACTTATAAATTTTCTTTACTTAGATAATTTCTAGATACAAACACCAATAAATCGTTTAAAAGGCATTTGTAAGGATAATATTTAAAATGGCTACTAGACAGTAGTCTTAGACTAGACTACTTTCTTTTGATAGTTTTTTTCGGAGAAAGTATCCAATATTTGAACTATATATTTAGTCATGGTGTCTTCCTACTTACACTCTCATGAAGAACTTAAAATACGAGCTAGATTTAACAAAGACATGCAAATTCCTATAAGCCACAAATACTTTTTTACTTGAATTGTCCGTATGTCGCCTTTAAGGGCAACGTGGATATGCTGACTGCGGTGTGCGCACGTTTGCGTCGTACAAACATGGAATCCCCACTTACTTGTAAGGAAAATTCACCTGCATATGCATCTAATGTTTGGACTTGCAGAAGGTAATGCTACTCAAGCTGTTACGCCAATCGCTTTCCAAACAGAAGAGTTCCAGATTGGACTGGTTGATAAAAGTTTGTGAGTATGCTAAAATAGTACAATTATGCCTGAATGCTTTTTTTCAAATCTTTCAAACCAAAACATTGGGGCTGAAGCTGAAGAACTCGTTTTACAGGTATTAGAAGACCCAAGTATCAGTGTTTGGAAACTATCATTAGCATCTAATATTGCCAAAATGGTAGACATCACATTGTTGCTTCACCCCTACCAAATTCAGAAAGTCCACGCTATGTCTGTAGCTGACTGCTGCACATGTAGAATTTTTTTGAGAAGACCAAGAACCAAACAATAACTAAATGATGTTCTTTTTAGTGATGAGACTGCCTTTACCCTTGATGGGATTATTAATTCCTACAATACGTATATTTGGAGTGATAAAATCCACATGCTGTTGTTGAAACCAAGCATCTACAAAAAATTATCGAAGATGGGAATAATTGGTAACTGCTTAGTTGGACCATAATGAAGGCAATTTAAACCGAACAAAACATCTCACTTTTTTGTGAGAACATCTTAATCTATTCTTAGATGTCCCTTTTAATATTCAAAATAATATGTGGCTGATGCACGATGGAGGTCAGCAGACTCCTAAGAGATTATTTAAATATTACATTTCCAAACTTCTTAATCCACTTGATATTTTCCTTTGGGGCCATCTTAAAAGTTTAGTTTATCGACCTCTTGTAAATAAAAGAGATGAGTTATTAAGTATACTTACACCTGCTGACGCCATTAGAAATCATTATCACGTTTTGACAACTTCAGAAAATGTATTGACGTTCAAGGTACATACTGCACATTTCTTGATAATCCTATCTATTTTTTAATGATTTTATAGAGTAGACTTTTTAGTAGTTTTATATTGTTTGTATGTATAGTGCATGTTGATAATAAAATGCGATTCTCTCCAAAACGGTACAAGATATCGACTAAAATAAGGTATACCTTTTATGTAGCAAAATGATGAAGGAATTAAACGATGAAAGAAAAATGCCAAATTTGTCAACTCATGCAAAAATGTACGATTTAACTGTCCTCTGTATAAGATAGACATACTGAACAGCAGTTTGTTTACATATCGTCACCCGTCTGCCAATATTTTTTCATACAAAACTTTAAAATTTTCGATATTTTAATCTGCCAAAATCACTAATGTGCTTATACAAAGTGGTCGTAAAGTAAGGAATAAATTCATTATCTCGTAAACCACAATTTAAAAAAAAATCGCCAGGACCCGTCGATTCTGTTTTTCGATCGCGCATATTTTGACATAAAATGAAGATATACAGGGTGTTCCAAATAAGACTAACAGAAAAAATATTTTTTTATTAAATGGAGCTCCCTGTATATTATTGCATATTTGGATTTTACGAAGAATTCTAGACATATTTCATGAATAATATCCTATACCTATCTCCAACTGTTTTTGAAATATTGACAGTTGGAAATCGACCATTTACTAAGTTTGACAGCCTGTGAAATCTAAACGGCTAAAGATAGAGCAAAATGGTTTGCACTTTCCTATCTTGGTTTTTAATAAGCTATCGTTTAACACTAACTTTAGATTTAACCAGAGATTAAATTTAACAGAAATTTCTTAACCTCTGGTTAAATAAAAAAAAATAGTGTCAAACGATAGCTTATGAAAAACCAAGATAGGAAAGTGCAAACCATTTTGCTCTATCTTTAGCCGTTTAGATTCCACAGGCTGTCAAACCTGGTAAATGGTCGATTTTCAACTGTCAATATTTCAAAATCAGTTGATGATAGGTATAGGACATTATTTATGAAATATGTCTAGAATTCTTCGCAAAATCTAAATATGCAATAACATACAGGGGATTCCATTTAATAAAAAAAAAAAATTTCTGTAACTCTTATTTGGAACACCCAGTATATCTACATTTTATGTCAGAATATGCGCGATCGAAAAACAAAATCGAGGGGTCCGGGCGATTTAAAAAAAAAATGTGGTTTGCGAGATATTGAATTTATTCCTTACTTTACCACCACCCTGTATAAAGATTAGGTTGAAAACAAGGCATCATTTTTCGCGTATTTGAAGATGCGTCAATTCTTAACATACAAAAATCACGAATGTTTTGGGGTTTTGTTTTGGACGAAAAGATAATGTAGGTACAGGGTTATCCTAGGACTAGACTAGGCGATTTTTCATTTCCCTTGTACTTTTATAAAAAAAAAACTGAAATAGCCATCTTATGTAATTTTCTCCGGCGAATTCGGATATGTTCAGCAAAAAAACAAAAGTGATTTTTTTTAAATGGAACACCCTGTATATTAAATCTAAACACATTTTGTGTATAATATCCTAAGTTTAACCTGAGGTTTAAAAGTTCCGGTTAATTTTATCCGCAGGTTAAATTCGAAGATACTGTCATTCGATAGTTTATGAAAACTTAAGATAGGAATGTGCAAACCGTTTTCTTTGATCTTGTGCGGTTTAGATTTTAGAGTCTGTCAAAGTGTCAAAATACCCGACATTCAACTGTCAATATTTGGTAAATAGCTAAAGATAGCTACAGGATATTATACTCAAAATGTGTTTAGATTTTTCTAGAGTCGAATAATGTAGTAAATTAGTAATATACAGGGTGTTCCATTTAAAAAAATATCAAAGTGACCCCTAGCATTTTTATTTGATGTTCAATTGTTTTTTGCTGAACATATCCGAATTCGCGAGAGAAAATTATTACATAAGATGGCTATTTCAGTTTTTTTTTTATAAAAGTACAGGGAAAGTCAAAAAATTGCCTTGCATAGTCCTCGTTGGATAACTCTGTACTTGGAAAAAAATGTAAAAAAAAAACAAAAGCGACTTTAAGGCGAGGAATATTTTGGATTTCGAAAAAGAATTCATGCAGCGAGAATAATGTTACGAACTCCTTGTGTTACTGATAGTGTAAATCACAACTGTTTAAGCAACGTACCAGAAAAATTAAGAACAATTATTTATAACGACTTTAGAAATTTGGACACCTTAGACAAACAACGGCAATTTATTTTAACTCATGTGGAGCGAAAAACTAAAAAAAGAACAACTGGAAATATAACTGATTCCAAAAAGAGTTTTACGAATTACTATTCTTTTACAGTTAATACGAAAAAAGACTAGCTTTTTAGAACCAGACAAACGTGGAAAAAAATATCCCACACAACAATTTAAATGCAGATGATGTGGCTTTCATTCGAGACCATAACATCATTTTCACCTTTTGAGACCCATTATTGCAGAGAAAAAAGCGTAAAACGATACTTACATTTACAGCTTAATATTTCTATTTTCGTTGCCCTTGCACATTATCTCGGGTATTAGTGAAGATAGAAGGTTCTCGTTTTCGCAGTGCCATGCTAAATTTTTGTGAGTCTTTCGACGGCACAAACAGAATTGGCATAGCATTCTTTGTTTTTGAGATACAGGAAAATTTTGAAAATGTTGCATTTTCAGTCACCCCTCTTTATCTCAGCTATATGTTGGCTTATCGGATAGGTAAAAACGGATCCTAGTAGACATTTTTACGTAGAATCCAGTGGCGTGCTTCAAATTTTCTTCAGAGGTACCGTTTTTGAGATACGACCCAAATTTTAAAAATAATTTTTATGTCATTAAATTTCATTATTTTTCTCTTTAAATGATATATAACAGTGGATATTTTCTATTTTTATTTTATGAGAAATATTATATGCTCAAGTGTTTTCTTAACACCAACGAGAACGCTAACGAAGCTTCTGAAATATACTTTATGCGGTAAGTGGTTTTAATTAAAATGGTCCAAACACTTTTGTTAGTTGTAATTTTAAAGATTTCCTGAAAACTATTTTTTTTTCTAGAATTAAATCGAACTTGATTAATTTCGGGTGTTCATGTCGTGTGTCATTCGATCTGTCAATGAACCGTCCTTCACTCTAAACTTAGATGCTATCACAGCTCTATATAGCTACGCAACAGATGCCCACTCCGGTATTAAAAGTGTCGCTTGCCTTAAATGCTTTCCTATTTAGACGTGTTTTGCCCCGCCGTGTCGCCAAGTCGCGAACTGTAGTTTACCTACCATATCACATTATGGTATTACTCATTTTCTTGGCAATCGTATATTAAATTATCTCAAATTAAAGTTCATTATCAGATTCAGTGAATGGTGTTTACTTGAACATGGGCTAAAACTCACCTTAAATATCGGTGCAAAAGGTCATTACAAATTTTGTTAACTTATACTGTAATATCTCTTATTTGTATTAAGTAATAATATTATCACGCAGGATTTTGTTTCGAAGATCAAAGGAATTTTTGAAATGTTTATCGACATGTCAAAGTACCATTTAATATTGTTTTAAACTCTACTATCAATATTATAAATTTGTTCATTTAAATTGCAAATATCGTTCCCCATTTAAGTTGCCATTAATAACAAAGGGTCCTACAATATTATCGCCCAAAATTCCGGCCCAAATATTTAATATTTGAGGATATTGTGTCCTTAATGGCACGCTTAAATGTTTATTTTCCCGCGACCAATATCTGACGACTGAAGGATTATGACGGCCGTGAAGAGAAAATGATGATTCATCTGTAAACAGAATATTTTTTAAGAATTCTTCATTTTCATCTATTTTCTCTCTCATAACCTCACAAATCTCCATCCGCCTAAAAAAAAATCGTCTGGGAAAATTTCTTGGGTCGTTTTTATTTTGTAGGAAGTATGCCCATGCATTTTTAAAACATGCCTAACTGTCCGATCCGGAATGTCAATTTCTTGGGAAATTTGGATGCTGGAGCAAGGCTCATTTGCTTCCACAAGGGCACATACATTCTCGTCCCTTTCGATGCTTTCTTGAGGAATAGGACGAGCCTCTTCATGTAAACATTTGCTACACAATGCATCCCACTTTTTCAAAACGATGAAAAACGTTTAAAATTATTTTTCTCGTTGGGACCGGCTGATCTGGATAACAAAATGCAAATCGACCAACAACTTCATCGGCACTATCAGCCCTTAAGTACCATTTAATAATATTAATTTTTTGTTCACGAGAATACCTTTTTATTTTCTTAGATAACCACCAGTTAGTATTTCACGAACAAAAGGCTGTGTGGAAATGAGGCAAAATAAAATAACCTGTTGGACCTGTTTCTAATGCGCTTACAGTGTTGCCAGACGACTGTCAGATTTCAGCAGATTCTGCGAACTGAAAAGTTGTCAAATTTCACCAGATTTTATAAGCAGCTACGTTTTTTTTAACAAATTGGTTACAAAAAATTTAATAATTAATAATAATTTCCACCCAAATCTCATTAAAACTTAATTCAAAAATAAAAATAAAATAAGAATGGATAGATTTAATTTTAGTTTTAATCATCTCCTGATGATGCTAACATGGTTAGCGAAACGCGCGTCGAGTGCAAATATTCTGTTTCGGTATTGTGGATAAAACTCTGTTTTAGTCCTGATATTGTTATAACGACAGTACTGTTTGACATTTCGTGCATAAAAATTAGTACTAAACAACTTTTCCTAATT
>JAEQML010080423.1:0-11595 GCA_016904865.1 Pissodes strobi | reverse complement strand
TCGAGCTAAATTTCTGCTTGTGGTTTATGCTAAATATATTTTGAAAAAGACTTAGAATAGATTAGTAGGTATGTTGAACCGCATGTACAGATACTTAAATAAAGAGAATTAGCAGCTCGTGGTCGACCGTTCTCAATTGTTTACTTAATTAAGAGATCATGATCCATGCGATTAGCTCGTGTCAAAATGAAATTACTTTCCAACGTTTGGCCTATGATTGCACGAGATACCTTCATAGAGGATGGAATCCTGATTCAATGTTATAATAATTGGTTTTCACAGGTCGTGTATACCGCTACCCGTAACTTTATTGACACTATGGACTATGGAATATTGTGCAATTTGTTTAATTTTATCATTTATATTTCTTAGCCAGCATATATGTCATCCCAATAGAAAGGTATTTCATGCATAGTAGAGTGCTACTTATAACTTATCTTGACTTCTGTGGGCACCTCGGGGTTACAAGCTGAAATTTTCACAGAATGAAGGCTTTATTATATTAATTCAAAATCCGAAGGTAATAAAAAATCATAACGGGCAAAAGGGCAGTATACCTAAAAATCGAGATTATTATATGAACGTGTAGGATATTAAATTATGAATGTTTTCATATATAATTCATCTACATTTTTGTACGAATTATATTTTTTATCATTGCTTGAAATATGCAGATTACATTGGCCCTTACGGAAAAATAAATCAAAAAATTGAAATATCTCGCTTCGAACCTGGGCAAAATCTGATTGAAATATACTCATTTTTGTATTCACCTCGCATTCTCTCCGAAATGAAGGCTCAAATCAAAAATCTTTATTCTTGCAAAAAGTTTGCCTTAAGTATTTAGAATACATAGGTGCATGAATACATTTTTTTTTCTCAAATGGTAATGGAAAAATAGAATTAAATGTAAAAAAGTAATTTTCTTCAAGCAGCGACCGGCCGATCTCTCGCTTCCCGAGCACTCTAGTATCTCACTTTTCTTCATAGCTTCCTCTCTCTCGCGCCTATTATACAATACAATAAGTGCTTTTACACCATTACGGGTTAGAATACTAATAATAATAATAGCTATTATTAATTGAATAAAGTCAATGAAGACATTTTCGATTATACTGAAATTTATTTTTCCTATACGTTGCTAGGTAATAAAGAAGTAGAGAACAAATCATATACTTAATGCAACTGCTATTAAAAAAAAAGACTAGCTATTCAGAATAGAAAAACTGAAAATGTAAAAAATCTTTATAATAACAAAATCTATTTATCTTCAGCGTCTGTATCTTATTAAGGAATATACACAATGACTTCAATATTGCCTTCCAGTATTTTTCGTGCATGATCCTATGCAACCTATTTAATTTCTTTCAATCGATATTTGCGTGGTTTTCTTTTAGTGATATAAACGCATACTGATTCTAGAATGTCGTGCTGGTAATTTTGACAGCGCGGCAGCTAGGACAGGGTTCCTAGCATAACCCTTTTAAAAAATCTCCGGTAAAATGGTTATTTTCTTTCGGCTAGCTCGTGTAATTAATTCAAATAAGCATTGGTGTGTCAAAATCGTAAGGTACTAGTTTCGAGATCGGTTAGAGACATTGTTGGGTTAGACATGTGATACGTAGGTGGTTTTTCAATTGGCCAGTAGTAATTCTTGATGTGATGGGATTTAGAGGCAGTCATTTGTAGCGGCAGTGTATGGTGACTAATAGGATTTGTTGGTTGATTTTACCTTTGTGGGATTTTCCGCCCGACCCATTTTTGGGTTTCAGGCGCACCTTTACCTTACTTTTACTAGATTGTTTTTTTTTGGTGCCTGGAACTCTCTCCTTAATTGGAATTATTACTGCTTCTGTCAACTGCGTTGCTTTTGTTTATTTTTAGTGTGGCCACCATATGAAAATTTAATCCCAAGTGAATAGTCCCTAATTCCGTTTTAATTCTCTCTGTAGAAGTTTTTCCTTGGCATTTTATTTCATTTGCTCTGATTATAAATGTTCTTTGGTTATGAGTTATATGCCTAATTTTAAATATATTGATATTTCACAGGGTCCTACCGACGGGTTTTTCTTTCGGCTAACCCTAGAACTGAGGAGTTAAGTTTTTCTGCTGATCTTTTTTGACTGGGTTAACTTCGGCTACGTGTAGAGTCTTTCTCTAATTAAAGAGGTCCCTAGTATTCCTGCGTGCATTTCCTCGTGTTCAATTAATGTGGAAGCTACCTGAAGGAGTCACCCTTTAACTGTGAGAGATTTAGTTTTTTAGTTTTAATGTATATAGATACATTTAGGTCGAGTTGCTAGTTGGTGTATACCAGGTTAGGTAGCCTTCGAACCCATATTTTTTTTCTTCCTCCTTAGCAAAATTTTTACCTTTTTACTTTACTTAAGCGAGGTATAACTCCCTGAGAAGGCCAGCCCGCTTCTTTGCCTTGTTTTTTTCTGAACCTTGATATCGACGACGTCACGACAAAAAGACGTAAGCGCCAAAATGGTGGAAAATGAGATTTATGTAAAAGTATATAGTACTAATAAATGCGCATAACTGTGCAAAACGGCTTAGCCGACGACAATTCGCAACGCGATTAAAACGAGCTACCCAGTTTCTAACCGCCAATACTGCTTCTTGCAAGACTAGACGCAAGAATCAGTAAGCGCCTGACATTCATAGTGGTAGGTTACGTTACGCCCGGGAGTGAAAAAATCTATTTGCCTATTCAAAGGTATGTAGCTAATAAACAAATTGTATTGTTTTTAATGTGATTTAGTCATCTAGATAGATTTTTCATTTTAAAAATCCGTTTCAGATAGTAAAAACTTGCTTTTATTGTTATTGTCGGTTACGCCTTTTTATACTTTTTTATTTTGTTCACTTAAGCGCCATCAGCTTATGTGAATACAATGCATTATTCAACTTCGCTTAAAATAATTAATGCTAGATCTAGTCGAAAAAAAAAAACATAATCTAGATAAAAGGTATCGTTAATATTAGAAAAAAAATTGTTTCGGATCAAAACATATTTTTTACTAGTTATAATTGTTGCTTAAAATTTGGGTTTTATTATGTCGCTTACGCCCTGTTTTTCTATTCTTTTTAGATGTTGTCCCGGGGGCAAAAAATTCTTGATTTAGCTTTACAAAATCTTCCCAAAGAGAATGAGAATAACATTATCGATAATGACCTACTTACAGAGGCATTAAGGTATGATGCTCTTTTAGAGCTAGAGTTTGTAGAAGAAGTATTGCAGGAACTACCACCCTTTAGTAGCTACAATAATAGTTTAATATTAGGACAAAATACTCAACAAACAGATACAAATAATGACATAATAACTATAACTGACTCCAATGTAATGTCTTGTACCTTTCATGAGACTGATATTACCAAAAAGACTGATCTAATATCAACCTGTGATAAAAAGCTTGTCAACTACTCAGATAGTGAAGATAGTTATAAACAGGACGTACCTATATCTAACAATAATAATTATAAAATCGGCGATGAGCCAGATCAAAATAATGTTCAGACGTCCCATAACGATGTTGCTAATTATGAATCTGGATCAGCCGATAATTCAGACTCCGATTACCGTGCTAATGACACCATTCCAAGTTCCAGTGAAAGTTCTACCAGCGATTCTTCTGGCAGCTTAAACTTAGACTTAAATAGAGGGCAAAAACGAAAAAAAAGAAGACCAACTTAGAACGTAACAGAAAACGAAGAAATTCAGGGAAAAGATACCTCAATTATAAAAATGAAGTTCTTGGGAAAAAAACCGTTCTTCAATCAATTTTGGAAATTAGGAGGTAACGTAGAAAAAAAAAACTTCATCAATGGCTGTGTAAACGTAATACCTGTAAAGAGAAAAAGAGTTTATGGTGTCTCGCGTCGCGATTTGACCTACCAATATTTTCTTATGAAAGATGGTGTACAGAATCGTGTATGCTTACAGTTTTTCAAGAGTACTTTAAATATTACACAGAAATTGGTAAGGTATGCCCTAAAAGGGAAAATTGAAGTAAATCGAGAGAAAAGAGGGAAGCATGAACCAAAACATAAAGTTAGCCCAGAACAAATGATGGCCTTTAGACACTTTATTGAAAGGCTCCCTGCTGTCCCCTCGCATTATTGTCGAGGATCGAGTACCAAATTGTATTTACCATCGGAAACTCAAAGTATTGCTAACCTTTATAGAATGTATTCTTTAAAAATGCAAGAAAACAACTACGTACCCTTGAAAATTTCCAGCTTTAAGAAATTTTTCAAGAGAAATTATAACATTGGTATTCATATCCCGAGAAAAGATAAATGTGCTACCTGTGTACGATTTGAAAATATCCCCGATAACCAAAAAACAAGAATGATCGTAATAAATTCCTTAAACACCAAAAGGACAAAGACAGTGCTAAACAACTCTTCTTGGCGGAACAGAATAAATCTGATAAAGATGGCTTCATTGTAATCTCTTTTGATCTGCAAAAGGTCCTGGCGACACCTCACGGCCCTAGCATGATGTTTGGATTTAGTAGGAAATTTGCAGTGTATAATTTTACTGTATATGAAAGTAAATCGAAAAATACATTCTGTTATGTCTGGAGTGAGAAAGACGGAAAAAGAGGTGTCAACGAAATATGCAGCAATTTATATTCCTATCTTACTAAGCTGGATAATGATGGCGATTATAAATCGGTGTCACTCTTTTGCGACAATTGTCCAGGCCAAAACAAAAATAAATATGTTTTGTCAATGTTCCATTATTTTTTGAAGCACTCCAAATCGGTAAAAGAGATAACAGTAACTTATTTGGTAGCGGGCCATACCTATATGCCTGTAGACAGTGTCCATGGAGTAATTGAAAAATATATTTCAAATATGAATATCGAAGCACCATCAGAATGGGTAACAATAATCAGAAACGCAAGACGGCGACCAAAGCCTTATGAAGTAATTCCAGTTCACTATGGAGACATTTTAGATTGGAAGTCGCTTGCAGTTCCCAAAAAACTTAAGACAGCCCACGGACTAGAAATTAGGATAAGCGATATTACGAGAGCTAGGTTTTTAAAAAATACCAACCCATATTTTATTGTCTTTACTGGATATGACATGGAAACAGCTCACGAAATTCAATGGATAGAGAGACGAAATGAGAGCATTCCTAGAGCGTACAAGTCGGAATTACCTAGCAATGAAGAGAAATTGAAAAATCTTTTAGATCTTTGTGAAAGTCTTAAGATAAAAAAAACAATATCATGCTGAGTATTTGGCCCTCAGTGCAAATAATACTGTACCTGATGTTTTACCAGAAAGTGATATAGAAGACGATGTTCAGTAATAGATTAACTACATACTTCCTTAAAGAGACAAACTAATTTTTAAAACGACCTTATAATTATATTATTTACATATTTAAATAAATTATCTTTTCTAGCTTCTTAAACTCCTGATCGCAAAGATTGTATCCAAGTAAAATAATTAAGAATTGGTTTGTCTCTAATTATTTAAGAGTTTGATTTCATTTTTAAATAAAAGCATGCATGCTTTAAAGGACCTAGATATTTTGCATTAACAATATTTCTAAAAATATATTTTATGTTCATATTTTTTTATATTCAATCTCATTTTAAGTAGTATTTTATGGATTTGAATGTACGTTGTGCATACTGTTGCAAAACCTTTTTTACGATATAGATTTGGGTTTTGTTCATTTAGCAAAAAATTAAATTTAAGTAAAGTTAAGACAGAATGTTTTGTTAACTTTTATTATTATTTTTTTATTTTATAGTTAACTTAATGGCTAACTATATTTTTTATTCTTTGGTACCAATATAAAAATTGGTCTTATGTTGATAAAGCTTTTTACTTTTATGATTTTGTATATTTCTTTGTGGATCATTATATTAATTTCATACACGTATATGTAACTTATTAAGTTCTGCAAAATCAGGAGGTTTGTTTTTGTAGATAAACTAGCAATATTGTTTTCTTAAGTTGACAATAACCAAAAAACATCCCACCCAGCATTATTATTATTATTAGAATGTTTCGTTTGAGCATATGTTTTAAATTAAATATTTTTTAAACATGTATTTTAAATTAAGTATTATTTACTCAATAAGAAACTTTGATTTTATGTTAAGAGGTTTGTATTACTATTCGGTTAAGAGTTTTGCATTAAAATTTTAAAAGACGCATTCACCGTTTTTGATATCTTTCTATAAAAATAAAAGGCGTAAGTGGAACTAACCGACAGGCTATAATAGAAATGGTAATGAGATAAAAGACTTAAACGCATTTCATAAAGTCGTAAACGCCAAAGAAAAATAAAGAAAAGGCGTAAAAGTCAAAATTCAAAATAACTAATCAAGACTTGCATAATATTTAAAGCTGGAAAATAGGTTAAAAAACACTAGGTCCTACAATGCAGTAACGTAAAAAAATACGGCAAAAAAGCAATATAATATGGATGATATGTGTTTTTTTTGTCTCCTGAAAAAAAATATGAATGGCGCTTATGCCTTTTTATCGTGACGCCGTCGATATCTGGTTAATTGTGTTTAACCTAAAACAAATATGACTTTGGACTGAACCTTAATATCTGGCCAATTTTATAAATTATTGATTTTTTATATTCTAAATTGATTTAACTCCCGGGTTTATTGTGTTTTTTTTATATATTTTTTATTATTATTGGTAAATTTTTGACGTCCACCACTGATTCATTATTGTTGCGAAGCCTAAGCCAAAGCAAGTTCCATATTATAACTTTTGGATTTTCCGATTGCCGAATACAAGTTGGTGCCGCCTTTAATAAATACCCCCCTACTCTCCGATACTTGAGCTAGGGCCTAATTTGCACGTTTCGACGACAACTCGTTCTAAACTACGCATCGGTAATTGCAAATATTCTTAATATCAATTTTAATTTAACTTTATTCACTCTCAATTTCTTCTAATCGGAAGGGAAGGTAACTAAATAAACTTAGAAGACAAGAAAGAGCGTGGCACACACCTTGTTTATTGGTGGATTTTTTCACTACTACTTAGAGATTCAGTCAGTTGTTCTGTTTCGTATTATACCTATAATGGAAGGAGCACCACCTGATTCCATCTCTATTGTGAGCTGTATGGTTTGGTGTTGCTGATTCAGAAATAAGGGTAGAATATGCACTATGACATTTGTTACCAGAGATGTTGGAAAGCCCATGACCGCTCCAGAATTTTTCTCGTAAAAGTACTGTAAAATAAAAAATATTGCTTCAATCAGATCTGATAATGTGGGCTCCAAGTCATTATCTGGAAATATATTTAAAGTTCCATCATTTATAAGCACATTCGTCAACCAGCAACTACTCAAGTACCTCGAAAGCAAGAGAATAATCAACGATAATCAATACGGCTTTCGCTAAGAGAGATCGACAGGAGATATATTGGCCTATGTCACTCATATATGGAGTAGGGCAATTGAAAACTACGGAGAGTCTCGAGCGATTGCGTTGGATATGTCAAAGGCATTCGACAGAGTTTGGCATGACGGACTGCTCAACAAACTGCCGTCCTTGGGACCGCTGGCCAGTTTCCTTAAGAACCGATCCCTACACGTTGCAGTCGATGGACACATCTCAGACACATTCACCATCAACGCGGTCGTGCCTCAGGGCGCAATACTTTCACCAACTCTGTTCCTCATCTATATTAATGACCTGCTGATCGAAACGAATAATCCTGTTTACAGTTTTGCAGATGACAGTACCCTTGTCTCCCACTTTAGATCAGAAAAAACCTTACCAGCGACTGAGACTCATCACCGCAGACAGGAGCAGATTACAGCAATTAATCAAGACCTGGAGAAAGTTCAAACTTGGGGCGACCGAAATTTGGTCCAGTTCAATGCAGCAACGTTTACTAAGAGGGTCAATACAGCGGGCCCTGACATCATTATGGCAGGATCGACCATTTCTTCATCCTCGTCAATCGGGCTGCTGGGTGTCTCGGTCAACAGCAATATGTCATGGCATAACCATGTTGCTAACATCGCAAAAGCAGCCTCCCAGAAGCTTGGTGCGCTATTTCGCAACAAAAAACTCTATACACCGCAGCAGTTGCTCTTGCTGTACAAAGCGCAAATAGGACCGTGCTTAGAATATTGCTCACATATCTGGGGTGCCGCACCAAAGCATACCCTAAAGCTGCTGGATTCCATTCAGAAGAGGGCTGTGCGTCTCGTCGGCGATCCGGAGTTGACCCGGAATCTGGATCTGGAACATCGCAGACATGTGACCGAGATGTCTCTGTTTTACAGATACTTTCACGGCAGATGTTCCCAAGATTTGGCCCGCATAATCCCGCCCCTGGCAACTGCTGTCAGACATTCCAAAAAGACGGCAGGAGCGCACCAGTTCGTCGTACAACTAGAAACACCTAAAACATCGCTTTACCAGAACTCCTTTGTCTGGCGCAGTGCATCACTGTGGAACTCACTTCCAGGACATCTGTTTCCCACTAATTACAACCTACAAATATTCAAGAACCGTGTCAATCAACATCTTCGCACACACACCGCTCGTCGAGCGCCATAGGATCTCCCTTTAGTGTGTGTGCCACGGCCATAAAAATAAGAGCGATTCTACTTCAAAACTGACCCAGATATCTGCGGTATATAATTGACCTCAATTTTTCTTAGATATATGTTGAACTTTTTTTTGGATCATTCTGCCTTACTTCTGAACCTATTAAGGCAATGAATAGTACACAGGCTTAGCGGATTTCTTAGAATCGAGGGATATTTGAGCTGCTCGGGTTTAGTATTATTGAAGTCAAACGTCTTCAGGGGCATTGTACCTGGAGAGTGAGCTGGTGAATCTGTTACACGAACGTGAAACGCGAACGTGTTCGCGTACGGCGATACGAACGAAAGTAGATAGGCAGATATAGCGTTAGGCATGACATCTGACCAAGTGCTAGACAGAGCGATCTGGCGTAGAGCTAAATAGAAAGAAAATGCTACCGTTATCGCCACCGGCCACAAATATTTGCAGAATAAATATTCTGTTTTGTCCGGATGGAGAATGAATTTTCCCTTCTGGTGTGTAGTCCAGCACATTAGTTTTTTAGTTTTTTTTTGTTAGTCTATCGATCTTACAATTAGAATCCCTTAAAATTCTCTATATAATATTTTCCTCTAGTTGCAGTTATAGCATCCTTACATATTCTTTTTTGTTGATAACCACAGTTGAATATTACCCGTGTCTGATGAAAGAACCAATATATCTTCTATTATTATTAAGTTTTCTTATTGCTGCCATTTCAGCATCTGGAAGGTTTGGTCCTTGGCTGGGTGCTTTTGATTTAGAGATAGAGTGTTGATTCACTGATAAAGTTCTACTGGTAATACTGGTCTGCTATTTGGTAGGAGGATAACTCAGTTAATGAAACAGATGGCCAATTGTAGGTTCTAGATTTTCCGGGGTCCTAGGTAGATTTTTTGTGCGTAACCCTACTCTAATAGAAAGCAAGGTAACCAAAGCTTTTTATGAAGCTTAGTTTTTTTTTTTCGCGTTTCTATGTCTATGTCTGCTTCGAGACAGCATGTAACACTCTCTAAAAATGTGTTCTCATCGAGTTCATTGTAGAATTTGTGCGATCGCTGTCAATTTTGGGCATGCTCTTCGGATGGTATTTAAGGGGCAGTGTACAGTGAAAAGACCAGCGATTAGTTTTATTCAGCAGAAGCAGCCTTTTGGCATTCTTTTGCTAGTAAACCAATAAGTTTTTGCTTGCCTTTGGCCGGTGTTTAATTCATTTTGTGTCATATCACCGCAGATTATGTATAAGTACCGGACTTGTTTCTGTCTGAGCTCATTCACTCTAGTAAATATCGAAAAGTAATATTTTTTACATGTTCTAATTAGACCATGATTTTCCAATTGACAACAGCGTTCAAATTTTTATTTTAAATTAAGTTACCTATTACAAAAATTGACAAATAATTATTTGCGTTTTAAAAGTTTGTGCAGCAGAAACTATTCCTGCTATTACTGATAACTTTATATACGAACACTATGGAGAATAAACAAAACCTAAAAGAACAGCCCGAATAAAAAGTCTTGGTGAAGACCAGCATACTGTAAAAATGATTACTTTCGAAATGCCTCTACATTAGCAATGAGACAAGATAAACGATAATGATAAATGAATTTGAACGAAATAGAGCGAACAAAACCAACATTAGTAGGTGTGTGATTGTAACAAATCTATAAAAGGAATCTTGTTTATAAATGGCGTAAATGTGGTGTGAAGGCCATTATACAGTATACGTACAACGAGCTTAAAAGGAATATGAACTATTGTAAACAGAACTTAACGTTAAAAGAAAACTGAGAGGTATATAATATTAACATTTTATCGAAGGTATAAGGTGTTTCAGAGACATTTTTTGTTAGGATGATCGATATTATGGAATAAAGGCATAAAGTTCAAAGCAAACTTAACAATAATGGATTTCCCAAGTTTAGCAATTTTTTACATAAATGACACAAGTGTTTAAAGCTATCTAACTTTTTGAGGTCTTTTAGAATGCTTGCTTTGTTATGAATAATCTTGTGTGTTATTCCTTTTTCGGACAAAGATGGTTCATAGGTACCCGATTTTGGGATTTTTTTCCCTAAGATTATTTCTCATATTTGTATTCGTATTTCAAACGCAAATTGCATAGCTTGGCTGCTGTTCGCTGTATTTTCCCCCAACCATAGAGCAGTGCAGGCCCTTTATGTGTTTGATATCTACAACATATTTCCTAATTCGCATTTTATTGGCGTTTTTTCCCATGTTCTCTCTGTTCATCGTTAATACTGACGCAGTTGCTGAAAGTGAAGCTGTTGCTTGTAGTGTTAGGCTCTGTATATTTGCTTGAATATTTAACCTATCCAAGTTGTACCTCTCCTACATTACCTAACCCATATACTTTATAGTACCTATCTGCACAAAAAATATTCATTTATTACTCTAATATTAAAAACAAAAACTAAAAAAGATATCAATCTGCAAGTTTGACAAACAAATAAATGTTAGGGTACACAAGATAAACCTTCGAAAATTATTTGAAGAGATACCAAATACCCTCTTATGCAAGTCATACAAATTATTATAAAGAGGGATCTAAGCATAAAACACATGACAAACATTAATGTTTTAATCAAAATATACCGATCAAATAAAACAATAGATATTAATTTCATCTTCCTCACTGAATTTCCGATTGGTGGACAATTTGCAATTTTATAAGTAAATATGCATAAGTAACCAGAAATGTGGTGTTCATTTTGTTTTATTATAATCGGAACTGTTTTTCGACAAATATAAAAATTGCACCATAATATACCGGGAGAATCAAATATGTCTTTTTGCCTCAGTTGAAAATACCCTGCAGTATAATCACGTGGTATGGTCATGAATCTACGGAAGCTAGTGACTTAAAAATTCTTAAATATAGAGTTGCGGAGTTCTCATCAAGAGTACAAAGCATTGGCGGAGGTTCAATGATTTTAGTTAGGGAAAATTGTAACTTTGTTTGTAAAGAAGAATGTAAAGTTTTTA